>ML104449.1:14532-28277 GCA_003697995.1 Taxidea taxus jeffersonii | reverse complement strand
AATATTTTATTCATTCATTTGACACAGAGAGAGATCACAGGTAGGCAGAGAGGCAGGCAGAGAGAGAGGGGGAAGCAGGCTCCCCGCTGAGCAGAGAGCCCTATGTGGGGCTCCATCCCAGGATCCCAGTACCCTAGGACCATGACCTGAGCCCAAGGCAGAGGCTTTAACCCACTGAGCCACCCAGGCACCCCCAGCTACAAAAATTTTGAGGGTGAACCCAATTACTGATTTTCTTTTCAATGGTCAGGTGATGCTACTATGCACTGTGGGGCAGGAGAACAAGTGAGCTACAGCTGGCCTCTCCCTTGCGCCTTCCCTTCACCTGAGAATCCTCTTCCTCCTTTTTCAGTGCGCCTGCCCCTAGAGCAGGAACATTCAGCAGTTCCCAGCCCTGGGGTAGCCTTTGTTTCTCTGTGCAGGATCACAGAGGGAGAGACCCGCCATTATCCGGAGCTGCTTGTGGAGTTCCAGGTAGGGGAGTGTTGGTTAACCTGAAGCCTGCCTCCCTGGGAGCCTCCTTAACATGTAAGCTTCGATTCAGGAGGTCTAAGGCCAGGAGTCTAACCTGCATTTTTTTTTTTTTAAGATTTTATTTATTTATTTGACATAGTGAAAGCAAGAGTGCGAGCACTCAAGCAGGGGGAGCAGCAGGCAGAGAGAGAGGGAGAAGCAGGCTCCCCACAAATCAGGGAGCCTAGTGATTCGGGGCTCTATCCCACGACCCCAGGGTCATGACCTAAGCCACCCAAGCCCCCCTTGACCTGCATTTTGAATGCATTCCCATGCACACCTTTGTTTCTTGTCTATGGTGGCACCATCTTAAAACCATCCCTTCTGATCCAACTTTTATCTGTTATACATACATATATATTTTACTTTCCTCTATGACACCGGTGTCCTTTGCTGAATTTGAGTGGGAAAGGGGGTAGCATTTATTGGAAACACCGTAAAACTCCAGTAACCTAACTGGTTTCCACCTTTATAATGATTTCTAAATATTAATATAGTGCCAATATATTAAATCTTATACACACAGCTGCCCAGGTGACACTGATTCTTCATCGGGGATCTGCCCACACCATTATTACAAGTGTTCCCAGCTCCTCTGCTAAACCTTAAAGTTGCTAGAGCCCCTGTGACTTCAAGGCCCAGCTCTGACACCTGCTAGCCCTGTGACCTTGAAAAAGTCACTGGGCTTCTTTAAGAATCTATTTTCTTGGGGTGCCTGGGTGGCTCAGTGGGTTAAAGCCTCTGCTTTCAGCTCCGGTCGTGATATCGGGGTCCTGGAATCCAGCCCCGCATCAGGCTCTCTGCTCGACATTGAGCCTGCTTCCTCCTCTCTCCCTCTCTGCCTGCCTCTCTGCCTGCTTGTGATCTCTGTCTGTCAAATAAATTAAAAAAAAAAAAAAAAAGGATCTATTTCTCTCCTCCCTTCCAAGGATTGACGTGCAGATTAAGGATGGTGCATACAAAATACATGGCGCATGGCAGGCTCAGAGTAAACACACATTGTATGCTAGCGTGGGTGGTGATTTTGCTATTTCATGACCTGACTCCCTAAGGTGTAGTTGATGGGTCCAGGGGTGCATGTTTGACCTAAGCCAGGGCACTCATACCCCCTCTGAGGAATTTGAAATTGGGAAGTGAAAACATCAGAGACTGGGTGGTATCAACATTTACATTTGAATCTTTTTGCTAAAAGAGCTGTCAGAAGGGGGCGCCGGGTAGCTCAGTGGGTTAAGGCCTCTGCCTTCGGCTCAGGTCATGATCCCCGGGTCCTGGGATGGAGCCCCACATCGGGTGCTTTGCTCTGCATGGGGCCTGCTTCCTCCTCTCTCTCTGCCTGCCTCTCTGACTACTTGTGATCTCTCTGTCTGTCAAATAAATAAATAAAATCTTTTAAAAAAAAGAGCTGTCAGAGGACCAGCAGGATGAGCATCATCTGGGACCAGGTTACTTGACACATAATCTCAGGATCCAGCCCAGACCAACTGAGTAAGGATCCATTTTTAATAAGGTGCACATTACAGCTTGAGACACACTTAGAGGAAAGTCTCTTATACTCTTGGAAGGCATCTCTGTGATCTTTGCATCTTCATACCTGCATATACAAATGCAGATATTTATAAAATATTCTCAAAGAATGCCTTATCTTGTCTTTTTTTTTTTTTAAGATTTTATTATTTACTTGAAAGACAGAGATCACAAGTAGGCAGAAAGGCAAGCAGAGAAAGAGAGAGAGGAGGAAGCAGGCTCCCTGCTGAGCAGAGAGCCCAATGCGGGGCTCAATCCCAGGACCCTGAGATCATGACCTGAGCAGAAGGCAGAGGCTTTAACCCACTGAGCCACACAGGTGCCCCCTTATCTTGTCTTAAGCCTGAGCTAGCTCTAGTTCATCCCTGCTGGTTGCAACCCCCAAATCTCCATAGCATTGCAGACCATATTCTGGATGTTAGAGCTTTTCCACCATATCTTATAATGAAGACGAACCTAGACACGGAAGAGAGATTGGTTTCTAAAGTCAGCCCTTAAGGTAAAAACCGTATCTGGTCAAAATATGCCAGAAAATGGGAGTAGAGATGTGCCACATTAAAAAGCAATACACCGGTTTAAGAGGAGCAAGATGGCAGAGGAGCAGGGGACCTAGATTTTTGTCTCGTCCCAGAAATTCAGCTAGATAGTTACCAAACCATTCTAAAGACCTACAAACTCAACAGGAGGTCGAATTAAAGAAGAGCAGCAATTCTGTGAATGGAAAAGCAGCCACTTTCTGGAAGGTAGGACATGCAGAGAAGTGAATCTGAGGTGATGGTCAGGAATATAGACCATATGGGTTGTGGGGGGTGGGTAGCCTCCGCTAGACAGCTACATGCAAGTGAGAGAGTGTCGGGGCACAAAATCGGAACTTTTAGAAGTCTGCTCCTTGGAGGGACATCGCTACAGAGGCTAAGTGGGGGGTGGGGCCCTTTGGGGGACAGTGTGGTCTCAGGATCTGTGGCATCACAAAAAGACCAGGGGTGTCTGAGTGTGGCACAGCTCCCAGGCATCAGAGCAGGGAAGCTGGATACAGAGACAGCCAAGGAGGGGGCTCTCAGCTTAGGGTTACTTTAAACCATGATCATGCACAGTCGGGCCACTGCTCTTCGATGAGGGACCCCACAAGTGGCAGATCCAGAGAGACCCCCTCCTCCTCCAGGAAGCAGCACAGCTATCTGCTGGGTTTGGAGAGTCCAAACGGGCCGGGCACCAGAGACAGAAATGCGTGGTCACATGCTGAGTGAGCACAGAGCATTGCCGGAGACCAGGGAGATGGGAGGGACTCAATGTTTTTCTCTGAGGGCAAACTGAGGAGTGGGACCCTGAGCTCTCAGCTCCTACAGGTCAGAGATTGGGAGGCCGCCATCTTCATTGTCTTTCTCCAAAGCTGTATGGAAAATGTCCAGGGAACAAAAGCTCCCAGAGTAAAACCAAGCAGATTACTTAGCCTGGCCCCTTGAAAAGTTTTGATCAAGAAAAGATGCTATACTTTGTCAAATGCTTTTTCAGCATCTATTGAGAGTATCATACGGTTCTTGTGCTTTCTTTTATTAATGTATTGTATCACATTGATTGATTTGCAGATGTTGAACCAAGCTTGAAGCCCAGGAATAAATCCCACATGATTGTGGTGAATAATCCTTTTTTTTTTTTTTAATTATTTATTTATTTATTTATTTGAGAGAGAGAGAAAGCATGAGAGGAGAGAGGTCAGCGGGAGAAGCAGACTCTCTGCTGAACAGGGAGCCTCATGTGGGACTCGATCCTAGGACTCTAGGATCATGACCTGAGCCAAAGGCAGTCGCTTAACCAACTGAGCCACCCAGGTGTCCCTGAATAATCCTTTTAATGTACTGCTGGATCCTATTGGCTAGTATTTTGGTGAGAATTTTTGCATCCATGTTCATCAAGGATAGTGGTCTGTAATTCTCTTTTTTGATGGGGTCTTTGTCTGGTTTGGGATCAAGGTAATGCTGGCCTCAAAATGAGTTTGGATTTTCTTTCCATTTCTATTTTTTGTAACAGCTTCAGGAGAATAGATATTAATTCTTTAAATGTTTGGTAGAAATCCCCTGGGAAGCTATGTAGCCCCAGGCTCTTGTTTTTTTGGGAGATTTTTGATGCCTGCACCAATTTCCTTACTAGTTACAGGTCTGTTCAGATTTTCTATTTCTTCCTGGTTCAGTTTTGGTAGTTTATATGTCTCTAGGAATGTATCCATTTCTTCCAGATTGTCTAATTTGTTGGCATATTGTTGCTCATAATATGTTCTTATAATTGTTTATATTTCTTTGGTGTTGGTTGTGAGCTCTCCTCTTTCATTAATGATTTTATTAATTTGGGCCCTTTCTCTTTTCTTTTGATAAGTCTGGCCAGGGGTTTATCAATCTTATTAATTTTTTTCAAAGAATCAGCTCCTACTTTTGTTGATTTGTTCTACTGTTCTTTTCATTTCTATTTCATTGATTTCTGCTCTGATTATTATTTCTCTTCTCCTGCTGGGTTTAGGCTTTCTTTGCTGTTCCTTCTCCAGCTTCCTTAGGTGTAGGATTAGGTTGTATATTTGAGAACTTCCTTGTTTCTTGAGAAAGGCTTGCGTTGCTATATACTTTCCTCTCAGGACTGCCTTTGCTGCATCCCAAAGGTTTTGAACAGTTGTGTTTTCATTTTCATTTGTTTCCATGAATTTTTAAAAATTCTTCTCTAATTTCCTGGTTGACCCATTCATTCTTTAGTAGGATGCTCTTTAGTCTCCATGTATTTGACTTCTTGCCAAC
Source organism: Taxidea taxus jeffersonii (assembly GCA_003697995.1). NCBI lineage: Eukaryota > Metazoa > Chordata > Mammalia > Carnivora > Mustelidae > Taxidea > Taxidea taxus. Next base: position 23,460 of record ML104449.1, on the reverse strand, counting down.
TTTCCTCTTGTGATTGATTTCTAGCTTCAAAGCATTGTGGTCTGAAAATATGCAGGGAATGATCCCAATCTTTTGATATCGGTTGAGACCTGACCTGTGACCCAGCATGTGATCTGTTCTGGAGAATATTCCATGTGCACTAGAGAAGAAGGTGTATTCTGTTGCTTTGGGATGGAATGTTCTGAATATATCTGTGATGTCCATTTAGTCCAGTATGTCATTTAAGGCCTTTATTTCTTTGTTGATCTTTTGCTTAGATTATCTGTCCATTTCAGTGAGGGGGGTGTTAAAGTCCCCTACTATTATTGTACTATTGTCAATGTGTTTCTTTTTTTTTTTTTTTTTAAGATTTTATTTATTTATTTGATAGAGATCACACAAGCAGGCAGAGAGGCAGGCAGAGAGGGGAGGGGAGAAGCAGGCTCCCTGACGAGCCGGATGTGGGACTCGATCCCAAGACGCTGGGATCATGACCCGAGCCGAAGGCAGCAGCTTAACCCACTGAGCCACCCAGGTGTCCCCAATGTGTTTCTTTGATTTTGTTATTAATTGGTTTATATAATTGGGTGCTCCCATGTTAGGGGCATGGATATTTAAAATTGCTAGATCTTCTTGTTGGAAAGACCCTTTGAGTATGATATAGTGTCCTTCCTCATCTCTTATTTTAGTCTTTGGTTTAAAAATCTAATTTGTCTGATATAAAAATTGCCACCCCAGCTTTCTTTTGATGTCCGTGAGCATGGTAAATGGTTTTCACCCTTCACTTTCAATCTGGAGATGTCTTTGGGTCTAAAATGAGTCTCTTGCAGATAGCATATTGATGGGTCTTGTTTTTTTTATCGACTCTGATACCCTGTGACTTTTGATTGGGGCATTTAGCCCATTTACATTCAGGGTAACTATTGAAAGATATGCATGTAATGCCATTGTATTGCCTGTAAGTTGATTGTTATTGTATAGTGTCTCTGTTCTTTTCTGGTCTATGTTACTTTTAGGTTCTCTCTTTGCTCAGAGGACCCTTTTCAATATCTCTTGTAGGGCTGACTTGGTGATTGCAAATTCTTTTAGTTTTCCTTTGTCCTGGAAGCTTTTTATCTCTTCTATTTTCAGTGACAGACTAGCTGGATATAGTATTCTTGGCTGCATGTTTGCCTCGTTTAGTACCCTGAATATATATCATGCCAGTCCTTTCTGGCCTGCCAGGTCTCTGTGGATAGGTCTCCTGTCAATCTAATGTTTCTACCATTGTAAGTTACAGACCTCTTGTCCCGAGCTGCTTTAAGAATTTTCTCTTTGTCTCTGAGATTTGTAACTTTTCCTATTAGATGTCAGGGTGTTAGAAGAAATTGTCTCCCAAAATTTTAAAGAAAGAAAAACTTATATATATGTATATAAATAAAGGTAAATATGATGAAGGGATGGAATATGACTGTAAAGATGAAAATTTTAAAAGATTTTAAAAGAGGAATGGATAAGAAGTTGGTAGAAAAAGAAAAGGAAAAAAATTTAAAAAAAAAAAAAGAGAGAATATGATCAGGCAGGAGACTAGAGCAAAGCCATACACTAGAATTAGGGTATATTTTGGTCTGTTAGAAGAAACTGTATCGAGGGAGACAAACCAAAAGAGACTCTTAATGTCATAAAACAAACTAAGGGGGGGTGGGGGGGAGGGGGGTTGCATTACATTATATGTTTAAATAAAAATAAAAATTAAAAAAAAAAGAAGAAACTCTATCCCAAAATATTAAAGAAAAATGTGTGTGTGTATATATATATATATATATATACACACAAAAAATAACATTAAATACAATGAAGGGATAGATTATGATTATAAAAATGAAAATTAAAAAATATTTTAAAAAGGAATTGATAAGATAATATGTTGCTTCTAACACCGTATCTTATAAGATAGCGCTGTCTCTCATCTACACCTCTGCTTAAAAATGGTCCTCGTCCTACAATGTGAATAAACCTTGAAATGTTTTGCTAGGTAAAATAAACCAGACACCAAAAGACAAATACTCTATGGTTCCACTCATAGGAAATGTCTAGAATAGGCAACTTCATAGAGACCAGGAAGTAGATGAGAGGTTACACAGGGTTTGCAGGGAGAGGGGAATGGGGATTTCTCGCTTAATGGTTACAGAGTTTTTGTTTGGGTTGATGAAAAGTTTCAGAAACACATAGTGGTGAATGTGATTACTGCTGCTTAGTTGTATGTACTTAATGCAAATTATATGTAATACATATTTTAAACAGTGAAAGAAATGGGGAAAAAATGGTTCCTACTTTCCACAGCATGAGGTCTGCGTACTTAAGGTCCTATATTCTAACTAGCCTTACTGCTTAATAAACCCAAGGACCCCCATCCACTCCATTCAAAACTCTTCCCCCATTCTTTCCTCATTCTCGCCAAACACCTCTGTGTTCATTCTCATTTCCTTGGGTTTTCACATGCTCTTCATTTATTTATTGAATTAATTATTTATGAGTTATTATTTTATTAAATTATTACCTGTAATGTGCCAGGTGACAGAAATACAGGAGTTTCAAACATGGGCTCCCTCCCCTAGAAGTTTGCAGTCTAATCAGGGAGTCAGTCAAGTTCATAGGTAATTGGAATATAGTGCAAAATGATATGATCAGGGACCCCTCGGGAATTGGGTGTGGGCAACCAACATAATTGGGGGCAGGGTGCAGTCAAGGAAAGCTTCCTGGAGGAAGTATCCTCTGACTCTTTGTGCGTGTGTGTGTGTGTGCGCACATGCGCACATGAGCACACAGAATTGCTGTCATCTTGTCAATTTATTTTAAAGGAGATGTATCACTTTTGTAATAATCAACATCAGGCAATACTGAGAGTAGCCATCCTAAAACAGAGTCAGTAGTGAGCGGTTTGGTATCATCATTACAGGGCACCTGCCACTTAATGGGTTCTTGTCCAAGAATTGTATCTACAGAACCATCCTAACGATAATGGGTGCTTTATCATGTTGTAATCCAAGCATGGCAGACAAAAATAATCATGATTTTCTAAAAATCTGAAGGCGAGAATACCTTACGGCTAGAGAATAGCATGCACAACTTGCTCAGCCCATGGTTTTTTCCCTTCTTTTTTTGAAGTCTCTGGGTAAGGGGAGAGTGTTCTAGAAATTAAAGGGTAAGTTAAACTTGGGATTTAGGGAAAGGCCAATATGTATGGTCCATCTGAGCCATTCCTAAGATTGCATGTAAATAAGTGAAAAAAATGAGACTCCTATTATTTGGAGGTCATGTGGTGTAATGGGAAGAACAAAAGCTTTGGGGTCACTTTCCCACAAGGGCCTTGTCAGTAGAAATAATGATAATAAGACCTAACAATAGTTACACTCTAGTCATATAGTTAGGTTCCCATTCAATCTTCACAATATGCCCATGAGGCGAGTACTACCATTAGTCCTATTTTATAGATAAACAAGCTGATGTTTTATTAGGCTACATGCACAGTGTCGTTCTCCTCATCTCTCACATGGGAATGAGGAAGCTGATTTGTTTTGATAGAAGAGGACAGGAAATACACTTGTACAGTACCTAACAGAATAGATGATCCTCTCCCTGGGATTAATGCCATCGGACCACTTTAGAAATGAGCTCTCTCTGTAACCGTCCCCTTTGGTTACTTAAGAAACCAATACCCTTTGGCTAGAATCGAATTTGGAAAAGACTCTTGGAATTTGTGTCTTTAATCAGTTTAAAATTCTGGTTGCAGCTAATGTAAGCACCTCAATAATCAAATGGTAATGTGTAGATCTGATGCATAAATAATGCTAGACTAACAATGAAGATCCAATCTGCCTTGAAAAGCTGTTAGCATGGTAAACACTGTAGATCTGGCAAGGTCTCAGTAGAGCAAGGTTTGGCCTGGAGATCTACCGAGAATCTCAAGGGACATAGACATCCTTAGCCTGGTGTCTTTGTTAGGGGAGTAACCATGCCATAAGACTAGCTAGGTAATCAGATAAACCCTGCAAGAGAAAGAAAGTAGTTCCAAGGTCACAGTGCCTAGATTCTGATCAACTATATATTTTTAACAAGTAGAAAAGTACCCCAATCCGGCTCTCTGCTCTCAGTAATCCATTAGCTACATCAATAAAGTAACTGTTGGCCTTCTTTGAAGATAATCTGTGAAAAGGTACATATATTGATTTAGATTGACCTATGAGTCAACCTATCAATAATCATTCCTTGACACAGGCTATCCTTAAATCAAGAACAAAGCCAATCTGGGAAGATCAAATTTGTGTGCACCCTAATCCTCTCGATTCATTCCCCATGTAGAGGACAGCAGTAGTGCAGGTGATCCAAAAAACCTAAATAGAGGGAAGCCTGGGTGGCTCAGTCAGCTGAGCATCTGACTTTGGCTCAAGTCATGATGACATGCAAGAGGACTTGCAGTACTCTGCAAGTCCTCAAATGGAGACTTGCATGGAGGCTGAGCCCCACGTGGGGTTCTGCACTCACGGGGGAGTCTCTTTGTCCCTCTCCCTCTGCCTCTCCCCACTGCTCATGCATACACACAATGCCTCTCTTTCAAATAAATAAATAAAATCTTTTTTTAAAGATTTTATTTATTCATTTGATAGAGATCACAAGTAGGCAGAGAGGCAGGCAGAGAGAGAGGAAGGGAAGTAGGCTCCCTGCTGAGCAGAGAGCCCGATGCAGGGCTCCATCCCAGGACCCTGAGATCACGACCCAAGCCGAAGGCAGAGGCTTTAACCCACTGAGCCACCCAGGTGCCCCTAAATAAACAAAAGCTTAAAATATATATACATACATATATTTTTAAGATTATATATATATATATATACATACACACATATATGTATGTGTGTATATATACACACACATACATACATATACATACAGGGGTGCCTAGGTGACTCAGTCAGTTAAGCATCTGCCTTTGGCTCAGATCATGATTCCAGGGTCCTGGGAGATAGCCCCATGTTAGACTCTGCTCAGCGGAGAACCTGCTTCTCCTTCTCCCTCTGCCCCTCCCCCAACGTATGCCCCCTCGCACTCTCTCTCTCAAATGAAAAAATAAAATCTTTTAAAAACCAAAACAAAAAGCAAAATTAAAAAACAAAAACAAAAACAACCTAAATAGAGTATTTGATTTTATAAATATGATTTTAAGTAGCAGATTTACTTCCACTTATGCTTGGCTTAAGTAAAGAGTTAAATGATGTTAAATTGCTTGGGTACATACTGCAGTTTGGCTTAACCAAATAAGTTTCATCATGTGCCTACACAATTACAATTCTCACAGTTGTAAATTCTGAAATTCCTTTGTAGGGCAAGCTCTGGTCTCTCTGGTTATAGGACATATGACCTGGTATATACTTCGCTTTTACTCCTGTGTTGTAGGAAAAGATAAATGTACAAATCTGGGAAGGAAAACAGCATGGGATTTGTTCTACTCGAAGACCTGGATGTTAGGAGATATGTCATGCTGTTCTTTGCCCAGATTCTTTCTGTGTATTTAGGGGGTTATGTGTCAAGGACTACTCCCGCACTTCTCTGCTCCCCCTTTCCTCTAGGATGGAATTTGCTAGTCTCTGCACTATTGACTTTTTGGGCCAGATACTTCTGTTGCAGAGGCTGCCCTGTCCAATGTAGCACATCAAGTATTCCTCTCCTTCACCCTCTAGAGGCCAGTAGCATCTCCTCCACAGCTGTGACAACAAAAAATGTCTCTAAACATTGCCACATGTCCCTTGGGGAGACACAACCCCTGCTAGAGAACCACTGCTCTACAAGGGGGAGTCACCAATCTGACTGTTGACCTCGTTGCCTCCATTAGGGCACATTTCACTGGTGGGGTGATCACTGTTCAGCAGCACTTAACCTGACCTCTCTCCTGCTTTCAGAAGTTTCTTAAGTCACACAGGCCAATAATGTACTGGGCTCACAAACATGGGAATCTAATCCAGCTTCAGAATTTACTAGGTATATAGCTTTATTCCTTCCTTTCTCTCAGACTATTTCTGATCTATAAGATGGATGTAATAATTATACTTATCTGAAGCAGATGTAGTTCATCCCATATCCAATATCTGTGTTGTCCTTCTTCTATACTAAAACCCACAGTTCTGTCTGGGCAGCATCGTCTCCAAATTAGGATCGTCAGACCTGACAAATAAACATACAAGATGTTCAGTTGGATTTTAATTTAAGATAAATGACAGATTTTTCCTGTAAAAGCATGTCCCATTCACTAAAAATGTATTTAGTATATTCAGGGCCCCTCTTAGAGCTTCACCTGCCCTGTTCTTCTTTTCCTTCCCTTTGACACTCCTTTCCTCATCTCCATTGATTTCCTCCACCCCCACACGTTACATAGGTCCACAGTGGTCAGGTCCGAAGATTCTGCAACAGAGAATAAGGAGCAGGAGTCTCACCTCGTCCTTGAACCTGAACCAGGTCCAGGGCTTTGCTTTAGAGTGTAGTACTCTTGGCAAGCATTGTACAATCTTACACTTTGCTTTTTTTTTTTTTAAGACTTTATTTATTTAGTGAATAGAGAGAGACAGAGATCACAAGTAGGCAGAGAGGGGGAAGCAGGCTCCCTGCTGAGCTGAGAGCCCAATGTGGGGCTCAATCCCAGGACCCTGAGCTCATGACCTGAGCCAAAGGCAGAGGCTTACCCCACTGAGCCACCCAGGCGCCCGTATACTTTGCTTTTCTTTTTGCAGTTGATCCCTGAGCACTGAAAGGAAAAAAATCCCTCACCATCATTGCAAAGAACAAAATCTGACTTCTGGATAAATGGGTTTTTTTAGGGGCGCCTGGGTGGCTCAGTGGGTTAAAGCCTCTGCCTTCAGCTCAGCTCATGGTCTCAGGGTCCTGGGATCGAGCCCCACATCGGGCTCTCTGCTCAGCGGGGAGCCTGCTTCCTCCTCTTGCTCTCTGTGCCTACTGATCTCTGTCTGTCAAATAAATAAATAAATGAATCTTTTTTAAAAATGGGGTTTTTAGCTTTATTGAGATGTGATTGAAATATAACATTTTATAAGTTGAAGGTGTCCAGTGTGATGATTTAACACATATATCTATTATGAAATGATTGCCACAATAAGGTTAATTGACATACCTATCACTTCACATAATTATCTCTTTTTTTTTTCTTGAAGGAAAAGAGGGAGAACATTTAAGATACACTCTCGGTAATTTTTAGGTATATAATACACTACTGTTAGCTATAGGCACCGTGCTATATGTTAGAGTCCTAGAATTAATTCATCTTACCACTGAAATTTTATACCCTTTGATCAACATCTCCCCGTTTCTCTTGCCCCCATCACCTGCCCCGGAAACCATCATTCTATTCTCTGTTCCTATGAGTTTGGCTTTTGTTTGCTTGTTTCAGGAATAAGTGAGATCATATGGTATTTGTCTTTTTCTGTTTTTGTTTTGTTTTTGTTTTTTGTTTTCTTTTTCAGGTTTTACAACACAGTGTCCTCAAGGTCCATCTATATTGTCACAAATGGCAGGATTTCCTTCTTCTTATGGTTGAAAATAATGTTCCATTGTGTGTATATACCATATTTTCTTTATCCATTCATCCATAGAGAGTCTCTTGGTTGTTTCCATGTTTACGTTATTGTGACTAGTGCTTCACAGGGTGAAGAGAGCTCTTTGAGATCTTGGTTGAAATTCTTTTAGATATATACTCATAAGCAATATTGCTAAATCATATGGTCGTTATATTCTTAATTTATTAAAAATTTTATTTTAAGTAATCTCTATACTCAATATGGGGCTCAAATGCACAACTCCGAGATCAGGAGTTGTACACTCTACTGACTGAGCCAGCCAAGTGTTGCCTATGTGGATGGGTTTTTCTCTGGACTTTCAATTCTGTCCCATTGGTTTTTGCATTTAATATCAGTAACATACTGACTTGTCTATGCATTTATTTTTTAATTTTTTCTTTAATTATTTAGAGAGGGTGTGAATGGGGTGAGAGGCAGAGGGAGAGGAACAGGGAATCTGATGCAGACTCCACGCTGAGTGCAGAGCCTGATGCGGGGTACTTGTCTCACAAGTCAAGAGTCATACATTTTACCGACTGAGCCACCCAGGCATCCCACATGCGTCTATTTTTATGTCAGTAACAAATTGTCTTGATTACTGTTCTGTATTGTTTGAAATCAGGAAGTATGTGGGGTTTTTATTTTTAAGATTTTATTTACTTATTTGACACAGAGAGAGAGATCACAAGTAGGCAGAGAGGTAGGCAGAGAGAGAAGGGGAAGGAGGCTCCCCGCTGAGCAGAGAACCCAATGTGGGGCTCGATCCCAGGACCCTGAGATCACAACCTGAGCAGAGGCTTAACCCACTGAGCCACCCAGGTACCCCAGTCAGGAAGTATGTTAAGGCTAGCTTTGGTTTTTCTCAGGATTGCCTTGCCTATTCAAGGTCTTTCATGGTTCCATATGACTTTTCAGATTGTCTTTTTCTGTATCTATAAAAAATGTCATTGGGATTTTGATAGGGATTGCATTGAACCTATCCACAGCTTTGGATAGTATGAATATTTTAACTATATTCTTCTGATCAACAAACATGAGGTATCTTCCCATTTATTTGTGTCAGTGTGTTATAGCTTTCGGTAAATAGATCTTTTACCTCCTTGGTTAAGTTTATCCCTAGAATTTTATTGTTTTAGATGCTGTTATAAATGAGATTGTTTTCTTTTTTTTTTTTCAGATATTCATTGTGTATAAAAACAACTGATTTCTGTATGTTAATTTTACAGCGTGTGCCACTTTCAGTGAAATCTTTATGATTTTCTATATAGAAGATCAGATCATCTGCAAACAAGTAATTTTACTTCTTCAATTTGGATACCTTTTATTTCTTTTTCTTGCCTAACTGTTCTGG
>ML104449.1:0-14432 GCA_003697995.1 Taxidea taxus jeffersonii | reverse complement strand
CTGGCTAGGACTTTCAATGCTATGTTAAATAGGACTGGTGAGAGTAGGAATCCTTGTCTTATTACTGATTTTAGAGGAAAAGCTTTGAGCTTTTCACCATTGAGTAAGCTGTGGGTTTGTTATATATGGCCTTGATTATTTTGAGGTATGATCCCTCTATATGCAATTTGTTGAGAGCTTTTGTCATAAAAGGGTATTGGATTTTGTAAAATTTTCTGCATCAATTGAGAAGATCATAGGGTTTTTATTCTTCATTCTATTAATGTGTTGCATCACATTTGTTGATTTGTGTATGTTGAACTATTCTTTCATCCTAAGGGTAATCCCCCTGAATCATGTTAAATTCCATTTAATCCTTTTAATATGCTGTTAAATTTAGTTTGCTAAAATTTCACAGAGAATTTTAGCCTCTATATTCATCAAGGATATAGGTCTATAGTATTTTTTAAAATTTGAATATAGTTGACACACAATGATACATTAGTTTCAGGTATGTAACATAGTGATTCAGTGGCCTATAGTTTTCTTATAGTGACCTCGTTCAGTTTTGGTACCAGGGCAATACAGGTGTCAAAGAATAAGTGCAGAAGTTCCTCCTTTTCGTTTTTTGGGCATTATTTTTGGAAAGAGTTTGAAAATGATTATTCTTCCTAAAATACTTGGTGGCATTAACCAGTGAAAATATCTGATCTTGGGTTTTTCTTTGTTAGGTTTTTGATTACTGCTTCAGCTCTGTAGTCACTATTGGTCTGTCCAGATTTTCTATTTGTTCATGTTTCAGTCTTGGCAGATTGTTTCTAGGGGTATATCCATTTCTGGTAGGTTATCCAACTTTTTGGCATATAACTATTCATAATAGTCTCTTATGATCCTTTGTATTTCTGTTATATCAATTGTCATGTTTCCTTATTTACTTATAATTTCATTTATTTGAGTCCTCTATTTTTTATTATTTACTCTTACTAAAGGTTTATCGATATTGCTTCTCTTCCAAAAAACCAGCTCTTAGTTTCATTAATTTTTTTCCTTTTGTCTTTTTAATCTTTATTTTATTTACTTCTGCTATAATCTTTATTATTCCCATCCTTCTGCTAACTTTGGGCTTAGTGTGTTCTTTTTCTAATCCAATGAGGTGTAAAGTTAGGTTGTTGGAGGTCTTTTTTCTTAGTGTGGATATTTATTATGAGTTTCCCTCTTAGGACTGCTCTTGCTATATCCCATGAGTTTTAATATACTGTGTTTTTCCTCCCTCCCTCCCCCTTTCTTCTTTCTTTTTCTTCCTTCCTTCCTTCCTTTCTTTCTCTTTCCTTCCCTCCCTCTCTTCCTCCCTTCTTTTCTTCCTTCCTTAAGCTCTACGTGCAATGTGGGGCTTGAACTCATGACCCAGAGATCAGGAGTCACAGGCTCCTCTGACTGAACCAGCTAGGTTCTTGACTTGTTTCCATTTTCATTTGTCTCAAGAAACTTTCTGATTTCCCTTTGATTTCTCCTTTGACCCATGGATTGTTCTGGAATGTGTTGTGTAATTTACATGTATTTGTGAATTTTTCAATTTTCCCCTGCGCTACTGATTTCTGACTTCATACTGTTGTGGTCAGAGAAGATATTTGATATGATTTCAATTTTCTCAAATTTGTTAAGACTTGCTTTGTGGCCCAACATATGATCTGTCCTGTAGAATGTTCCATGGGTGCTTGAAAAAAAATGTGTATTCTGGTGCTGTTGAATGTTCTATATATGTCTGTTAGGTCCATTTGGTCTATAGTGTTATTGAGGTTTGCCATTTCCTTACTAATTTACTAGGTGGATGATATTTCCAATATTGAAGGTGGGGTATTAAAATCCTCTACTATTATTGTGTGGCTGTCTATTTCTTCCTTTAGTTCTCTTAGTATTTGCTTTAAATATTTAAGTGTCCCAATGCTGGGTACATATATATTTACAATTACTATATCCTCTGGATGAATCAATACCTTTATCACTATATATTGACCTTCTTTGTCTCCTTAAATTCTTCTTTCTTTTTAAGTCAGCTGCACACTGGGTGACCTGAGATCAGGATCTGAGCTGAGATCAAGAGTCAGATACTGGGGTGCCTGGGTGGCTCAGTGGGTTAAGCCTCTGCCTTTGGCTCAGACCCTGATCTCAGGGTCCTGGATCAAGTCCCACATTGGGCTCTCTGCTCAGCAGGAAGTCTGCTCCCCCCCCGACCCCCCACCTCTGCCTGCCTCTCTGCCCACTGGTGATCTCTCTCTGTCAAATAAATAAATAAAATCTTTAAAAAAATTTTTTAAAAGGGTCAGATACTTAACTGACTGAGATACCCAGGTGCCCCTCTTATAATTCATTTTGGCTACTGGCAAACTAGCTGTGAGGAGCCTGGAGCCAAGTATAGGACTCTTTTAGGATCTCCAGGCACGGGTAGGAGTGTCTCCTGCTGGATCCCTGGGTCAGCAGGCCTGGTCATGAACTATGGCTGGGACAGGCTGGAGCCCAGTTTCGGGGCCCTTTCAGAATCTGTAGTCTTGGCAAGTTTTGCAGGCTTACCTCCAGGGGCTCCCCAACTGTGGCTGAGAAGGGATAGAAACAGTTCATAGTCTATTTCAGAATCTACAGCTGGGAGCAAGATCTGTATGCCAATTATTATTTTTTTAAGTAGTTTTTTTTTTAAGATTTTTATTTATGTATTTGACAGACAGAGATCACAGGGAGGCAGAGAGGCAGGCAGAGAAGGGAAGCAGGCCCCCTGCTGAGCAGAGAGCCCGATGCAGGACTTGATCCCAGGACCCTGGGATCATGACCTGAGCCGAAGGCAGAGGCTTCAACCCACTGAGCCACCCAGGCGCCCCTGTATGCCAATTATTTGACATACAGGTGGGTATTACTTCTTCTAGGTCCCTTGGCATGTGCTATTGGTGGCAGCACAATAGACAAATGAGGTTGCAGCTAAGTTCTCAGGGTTATGGAGCAGTTTCTGGATCTATAGCTGAGACCATGGTCTGAGAGTCAGCCAGATGTGCACCTGCTTCCCTTAATCCTGAACTGCATGGTGTGTGTGTGTGTGTGTGTGTGTGTGCGCGCATGTGTTTGGGCGTGCTCAAAATCTCCTCCCTGATTCCCAAAGTTTCCATCTTTCATTCATGGATGGATGACAAAATATTGCTGTTGCAGCAGGGATACAGATGAGGGACACTTTATTCAGCTACCTCGCTCAATAAATGGTTTTAATTGGGGGCTGAATAGAGATTTCATCTCAGGCACCAAACTGATTGATAGTGGCTGCCTGGTGTGGGTTTCTGTGAAGGTCTCCAAGGTTGCTCTGGGCTTGGAGATTGCATCATCATCAGTTAGCAGTGTCCGCCATGGGCATGACATAGGGGAGTGGCAATACAGGTGCCCTGTATTTGTCATCTTGATCTGTAATATAAGCCTCAGCCAGTGATAGTAGTGTAATTTTCTGCTGGGGCATGCCCTGACATGACCTTGGCAGCCTATTCAGATGTCTTGGTAGCAGTTGGGGAGTTGTGCTGTTCACTAAACTAACTTTGCACTCCCTAAACTATTATATCCATATATTTGAGCTCTCAAGAGGTGTTTAAGCTTCATAAAATTTATTTTGATGCCTACAAAAATGAAAAACTCTTAGGATAAATACAAGAAATACATATACGTTAGATTACAAAAAAATGCTAGTGACTACCTTAGTTTTATTTGTTCATGAAACTTGAGAATAGTATTTCTCTCCATTCCTAAAACATTTATTTTGGAAAGAAAGGGAAAATCACATTAAAAGAAATTACACATGCCATGACACATAAAAAGTCTCAAAATTATTTTAGCAAAAATGGCAAAAAAAAGAGTCAACAGAATGATTTTGCCCCTAACGTGAATGCCAACATTGACATGAAATATTCAAATACCATGTCCTTGTTGCCTTGCTTCTTTCCCAGAGCCCTGCACTTTTATTCCTCTCGTTGCTGGGTGGTTGTTATTGTAAAGGCGCCATCTGACCCTCTATAATCCCCAGATTACATTTCAGTGGATTGCAGTTGGGCAGACGCAGATAAATATTTTTTTCAATTTTAGAAGCCTCCATCATACCTACAAGTATTTTCTAAAGGGATGCTAGTTTGTGTTACATGGAAACATTTGCTGAGCAAAGTCAGGGAATGTCTGGCAACCAAAGACAGTGAGCGATGGCTAAATCAGTCATTTGGTGTTGTTTATCAGGGGAGAAAATGAAGCCAATAGTGTAAAATTTGTTTGAAAGCATTTAGCATGTGACACTTTCATTAATTTAAAAATAGACCCCAGGAAGTATGTGAAATAAGTAAGGAATGATGTTGGTTATAGGATCAGCAAAACAACTTCACTGTGACTAAAAACAATCATGGTGATGAGAAGACCACCAATCCATGTCCAGTTCTAATTCTCCCAAGGGTGCTGTGCTTGTTTCTCCTTTGTGGATGGGTTAAATTTCTGAACTCAGGGAAGGAAACCTGTGTTTCCAAATACGGACTTCTGAAGATAGTAAGAACTGTATCGCTCAAAAGATTTCATGGCCTGGTGAAATGGTTTACTGAGGAATGTAATATGAACCAGTGACGGCAGAAAGGCTCTGAAATGATCCTGCATATTGGCTGCACCTTAAAAACTGGAGAAACAATGACTGACTCACCTCTAATTCCACACTTTTATCTACAACAATAAGAGTTCACAAGGATAATCAACTGTGACTTTCAGTTGGAACTTAAAGACTAGGGGCGCCTGGGTGGATCAGTGGGTTAAGCGTCTGCCTTCGACTCAGGTCATGATCCCAGAGTCCTGGGATCGAGCCCTTCATTGGGCTCCCTGCTTAGCAGGAAGCCCGCTTCTCCCTCTCCTGCTCCCCTTGCTTGTGTTCCCTCTCTCGTTGTGTCTCTGTCAAGTAAGTAAATGAAATCTTTAGAAAAAAAAAAAAGAACTTGAAGATAAGCTACAGTAAAGTTGGCTATTTTAGACTATGATTGGTTATTTTTGGTTCGAGTGCTTTAAAAGTTGTCACAACACCTTCAATGGCCTTGCTGTGCAAGCTGACACTCTTGTTGCTCTCCAGGCTGCTACAATTGCAATGTGATATCTGTGTCCTGATAGAGTGGGAGGCACAATTCCCTTGTGTAAGCTTCATTGCGCACCAGAGACTCTGAAGGAAAGGACTGGTCCAAAGGGCAAGCCAAAGAGAGGGACATATGAGTTGTGGCTTTGTGTTCCTATTGACCTCATAAATTTATCAAATTGTTCTCAGTAAGCACTTTTGATACTTTCGATAAGTACCATACATATTTTCCTTTTCTTCCCAACCTCCTATGCGACTCATTCATTCACTCATTCATTGGCTCAACCAAAACACTTGATAACTTTTTCTGTGCACTGAACCATGAAAAGACATAAAGAACACCGATAGCCCTTGTCCTTACAAAGTTTTCTGATACATGAGACATTTCTCTTTTGCTGTAAAGAATGCAAAGAATAACCATACTTTATTATTGTTGCTTTTTTATGTTAAATTACAATTCAGATGCAATTATGTATTGGTTTCATGTATACAACACGGTGATTTGATATTTTTATACATTGTGAAACAATCACCTTGAGCGGTCTAGGTATCCTCTGTCGCTATACAAAATTGTTACAGTAACTAAATAAATCTTGTATCATTTTACTAGTAGTTATATTTAATATGTGAGAATGTCATCTCTCCTCCCTTTTATATGGTAAAAAAAGGGAAAAAATATGTTAATTGAAAACATTACCTTTTGGAGAACAAGTGCTGGCATATCCTGTCCAGCAACATTCCAGGACCTGATTCATAATCAGTGCTGTCAGGCTGCAGTGGCAGATACCGACAATCATGAGAGGTAACAGTGTATCTCACATGTAAAGATGGGCGTGCACACACACATACCCGCAAAGCACTGAGCAGATGAGATAGCTAACATGAGAGGAAGACAAAATCATGAAGTGGAAGAATTCATGCACAAGGAAATAGAGTTAATAACAGAGAGCCTTAAATCCTTGAAACGATACAGTGTGACATGTGTTCTGAGAGAGGTAGCCCAGGTGGCTGAGGACCCAAAAAGGAAGCATCCCACACAGAGAGAGGAAGAACAGATTCAGGTTCTTGGAAGCAGTGATGTTTAAGCTGTTTTTTGTTGTGTTATGTTGTGTGTTTTTTTTTTTAAATTTTAGATTGAGGTCAGCGAGGAAAATAGGGCACAGAAGATATTCCAGATCAAATGTATAAACAAGGGAAGGCAAGACAGAAAACTTAATAGGAAATAAAAAGAGATCAGGATTCCTGATTTCGAAATAGTCTGTATTCATTGTAATTCACGTTTGTATAGTTCTTTGCAGCTTTCTAAATGACTTCACAGATACTCTGTGTCAATTCTGCCTGCTCCACGTTAGTTGTACACATGTGAGAACATTTCACAGAGGAGGAAACTTCACTTGAGGGTCAGTGATTTGCCTGCAGGGAAGAGTTTAGTAGACACAGGCTCCAGCCTTCTGCTACCCAACTACGTGGTTTTTCCGCTGCTTTACAGTTGTCTAATTTGTGTTAGCTGGCATAATACAAAGTGGTAGGTATTATTCTGGTCCCATGAGTAGTGAACAGAAAGAATAAGGTGGAGAAAGCAACTCCTGGTGTGCTCTAAAGAAAACACGATTTTTTCTCAAATAAATTTTTTAAAAATCTAAAAAAAGGGGGGGTGCACCTGGGTGGCTCAGTTGGTTAAGCGACTGCCTTCGGCTCAGGTCATGATCCTGGAGTCCCAGAATTGAGTCCTGCATTGGGCTCTCTGCTCGGGTGGGAGTCTGCTTCTCCCTCTGACCATCCCCCTTCTCTCTCTCACTCTCTCTCTCAAATAAAAATTTTTCTTTAAATCTAAAAAAATAAGGGATGCCTGGGTGGCTCAGTTGGTTAAGCGGCTGCCTTCGGCTCAGGTCATGATCCCAGCGTCCTGGGATCGAGTCCCACATCGGGCTCCTTGCTCAGCAGGGAGCCTGCTTCTCCCTCTTCCTCTGCCTGCCACTCTGTCTTCCTGTGCTCGCTCCTGTGATCTCTCTCTCTATCTGACAAATAAATAAATAAAATCTTTTAAAAAAAAATCTAAAAAAATAAGAAAGAAAACACAATTTTATCACAGAACCTGAAATTTTCATCTGAATTCTGGAAAGCCTAGTAAAACCTTTTAAATGCAACAGAAGTCTCCCAAAATTTTAAAACTTAGCAAATCTTGTCAAATTGAACTTTGCATAGGTGTTGGAGAAAACAGTAGGGATCAATATATAATTGTTTTCCACTGCTCTTTTCCTTGCATCTTGCACTATGGCTTTATTCACTAGAATTAACATGTTCAATATGCTGTGACTTTTTCAGCAAAGAATCATTGATAGGGTTATAAACTTAGCACCACATGTAGGGGGATACTGTATTTTTGCCAATCGAGTAACTAATCCTTCTTCTCTAGGTAACAGCACCCCAGTAAGTCTTGAGGTACCATCCTTTCCTCACTGGATAGGAGTTTTTGTGGAATGCCCAGTCCAGGTGTCCCCCCCCCCCCGTCCTCAGGACATCTAACGAAGATAATCATATACCCATTCTCTGGGATTTTCATCTTATATTGAGAAATCAGAAGACTAAAGGGATGGTGGGGGTTTTCTCCTAAGACGTGTGAAAGACACTGCTGCTTAGCTCCTGCTGACCGGATTCCTACAACCCTGGGCTTCTGCCACCGACATGCATTCAGAAACAGTGCACTTGGCACTACTGACATTAGGACCTCTCTGGCTCACACTGCCATCTTGTCCCTTGCGGGATGCTGCAGCAGCTTCTTTAGCATCTCCCTGCTTCTACTTTTTCCCCCATAAAAATCTATCTCCCTTGTGTATTCAGAGGGATCCTCTAAAGGTACAGATCATCTTATTCCCTTGCAATTCCCTTGTAGTGGCTCCAACTGCATTTAGGATCAAATGTGAACTCCTTACCAACTAGATGCTGTCTAACCCCTCCTGCCTACTCCCTAAACCCAATTCCTGTCACTCTTAACCTGACTCATTAACTTCCAACCCCCCTGGGGAAAAGAGGGAAGAGGTGAAGAGTTGTCTCAAGAGACTAAATTATTTCAGTAATCAAATGACTCTCAATCACTGGGAATTCTACCATTCATTCAACTCATCCATTTAGAAGCCCTCTTCATCTCTTCTAGAAAGTGGGGATAGCAAAGCAGATGAGACAGACACAGTCCCTGATTTTACATCACTTATATTCTATTTTCTTAAGATTTCTTTATATATTTTAGAAAGAACACAAGAGCAGAGGGAGTGGGGGAGGGGCAGAGAGGAGGAAAAGAGAGAGAGATTGAGAGAGAGAGAGAATCTCAAGCAGACTCTCTACTGAGCACGGAGCCCAATACAGGGCTCAATCCCAGAACCATGAGATCATGACCTGAACCAAAATCAAGATTCAGATGCTTAACTAACTGACACCCCAGTGCCCCACACTGCTTGTGTTCTAATGGAAAATAGTCAAATGAAGAATATTTAACAGAGGCCACCCTAGGCTAATGGTTTCTCTCAAAGAGACACTGCAGAGATGCTTTAATACATGACAGAACTATTTAAATAAGTATACATCCTATCAAAAAGACTGCACATAAGAAAATGCTCATTTGGGTTTGTAAACTCCAATGTGTTCCTTTTAAAAATGATGTTTCATAACCATTTTCAGTCACATTACATACACAAGTATAAGTAATGGCACTTTTATATTTGCAGGAAGAGATTATTCATGGAAAAATACTACTCCCTTGAAAGAATAACATACATTCCATGTCATAAATGGTAACCTCGGTAAGGCAAACTTAATTTCTCATAGAAGACAACAATCCCATCTTTAGAAAAAGAAACTGAAGAAAAGGTTTTAAGATCACACAGTGTGTATAGGGACAAATATGATTAATTACGTCTAACTGTTGGAGCCTCTCCAATAAAGACAGTTACAGGTTTTTGCAAAGTGGGATTTGCAGAACCTCACTTACATAATCAAAAAAAACAGGGAACAGGGCATCTGGGTGGCTCAGTTGGTTAATCAACTGCCTTCAGCTCAGGTCATGATCCTGGAGTCCTGGGATCAAGTCCCGCATTGGGCTCCTAGCTCCACGGGGAGCCTGCTTCTCCCTCTGACCTTCTCACCTCTCATGCTCTCTCTCACTGTCTCTCTCTCAAATAAATAAATAAAATATTTTAAAAACAACAACAACAACAATAGGAAACAATCCTAAAAAGCCACAGCATTTCAAATACACACACACACCCTAAATGTTAAAATGTGTTATCTGTTAACCAGTTATTTCCATTTTTTATTTCTGCTGATCTATAGTTTCGATTTTTTCTGTAATAAGCTTATATGGTTTACATAATCAAATTCAAATTTATTTAAAGAGAGAAAAATAAGTTATTTCTAAGGACCATATTTTTCAGCCTTTTCTTTGGAAAGACACCCAGGAGGAGGCTCATTTGTACCTTAGTAAGATATGATAAAATTCTTGAGACCCTGAACATGGTTTCAGGTTATGCTTCTAAAGTTTCTTGAAGCTCTGGCCTTTTCTCCAGTGTCATGAGCACTTCTTGAGTAACAGAATTGTGGTATCTAAATTTCTTCTTCATTACAATCAACTAAAGTGCCCTTCGCCTTGTTTCCTCAGGCATCTGGTGCCAACAGTGTGGTGGTTCTTTTTTCCACAGGCAAATGGCCTGTGATGTTGTTCTAGCTCCACCTTTTATTTAAAATTTTATGTATATATTGAGATGAAATGAGCATGATGTGAAATGCCTAGGTCTTAGATGTACAAATAGCTGTGACGAATAGATCCCCTTGATGTAACCAACACTCCAGTCGGGAGAGAGCGGTCACCCCAGAAATACCCCCAGTGCCAGCTTTCCAGGTGATCCCCACCCCCATCAGCGACTGTGCTTAGGATTGCTATCTCTAAGGTTTTGCTTTACTAGTTTTTGGTTTTCTTACAAGTGGAATTTTACTGCTTGTATTGTCTGGTGTCTGCTCTTTCACTCACCAGAGGTCCTTGCCGTTCAGCCTTGTTTCCGTGAATATCAGCAGTTCATTTTTATTGTTATAAAATTTTTTTATCCATTCTTCCATTTTTAGACTTAATACCCTCAACTTTTTTAAGAAGTGGCTTTTTGGGGTGCCTGGGTGGCTCAGTGGGTTAAGCCTCTGTCATCGGCTCAGGTCATGATCTCGGGCTCTCTGCTCAGCAGGGAGCCTGTTTCCCCCTCTCTCTCTCTGCCTGCCTCTCTGCCTCCTTGTGATCTCTGTCTGTCAAATAAATAAATAAATCTTTTTTTAAAAAGTGGCTTTTTATTTTGTAAAATAGTTTTTTTTATAAAGACTTTTATTTATTTATTTGACAGACAGAGATCACATGGAGGCAGAGAGGCAGGCAGAGAGAGAGGAGGAAGCAGGCTCCCCGCAGAGCAGAGAGCCCGATGCAGGGCTCGATCCCAGGACCCCGGGATCATGACCCCAGCCGAAGGCAGCGGCTTTAACCCACTGAGCCACCCAGGCGCCCCTGTAAAATAGTTTAGAAAAAATGAATAGAATCTCTTTGCTTTCTGTATCAGATATGTTTGTTTGAGATACCAGCTGAATTTCATTTTTTTAATTACAGTTAATTAATGTATGATGTATTATTAGTCTCATGTGTACAACATAGTGACTGCACACTTCCATATAACACCCAATGCTCACCACAAGTGCCCTCCTTAATCCCCATCACCTTTTTCCCCCATCCCCCCACACCCTGCCCCAGTAACCATCAGTTTTATTCTCTATACTTAAGAGTCTGTTTCTTGGTTTGCTTCTCTCTCATTAACAATTGCTCATTTGCTTAGTTTCTTAAATTCCACATATGAGTGAAATCATATGGTATTTGTCTTTCTCTGACTAATGTATTCCACTTAGCATAATGCTCTCTAGTTCTATCCACATCATTGAAAATGGCAAGATTTCTTTTTTTAAAGATTTATTTATTTATTTATTTGACAGACAGAGATCACAAGTAGGCAGAGAGGCAGGCAGAGAGAGAGGGGAAAGCAGGCTCAATGCCAAGCAGAGAGTCTGATGTGGGGCTCAATCCCAGGACCCTGAGATCATGACCTGAGCCGAAAGCAGAGGCTTTTTTTTTTTTTTAAGATTTTATTTATTTATTTGTTAGAGAGAGAGAGAGCGAGCACAGGCAGACAGAGCGGCAGGCAGCGGCAGAGGGAGAAGTAGGCTCCCTGCCGAGCAAGGAGCCCGATGTGGGACTCCATCCCAGGATGCTGGGATCATGACCTGAGCCCAAGGCAGCCACTTAACCAACTGAGCCACCCAGGCGTCCCAGAAAGCAGAGGCTTTATTTAACCCACTGAGCCACCCAGGTGCCCCAAGATTTCATTCTTTCTTATGGCTGAGTAATATCCCATTGTACATATACCACATCTTCTTTATCCATTCCCCAGTCAATGGACACTTGGGCTATTTCCATAATTTGGCTAGTGTAGACTGCTGCTATAAACATAGGGATGTATGTATCCCTTGGGTTTAGTATTTTTGTATTCTTTAGGTAAATACCTAGTAGTGCAATTGTCGGGTCATAGGGTAGACCTACGTTTAACTTTCTGAGGAATCTCCACACTGTTTTCCAGAGTGACTGCCCCAGTTTGCATTCCCACCAACGGTGTAAGAGGGTTTCCCTTTCTCCAAACCCTCATCAACACCAATTGTTTCTTATGTTGTTGCTTTTAGCCATTATGAGAGAGGTGTGAGATGATATCTCATTATAGTTTTGATTTGCATTTCCCTGACGATCGGTGACGTTGAGCATCTTTTCATGTGTCTGTTGGCCATCTGTATATCTTCTTTGGAAACATATTCATGTCATCTGCCCATCTTAAATTGGATTATTCATTTTGGGGGTGTTGAATTTTATAAGATTTGTATATATTTTGGATACTAACTCTATCAGATATGTCACTTGCAAATATCACTTGATAAATATTAGCAGGCACATCTCTTTTTTTTAAGATTTTTATGTATTTATTTGACAGAGAGAGATCACAAGTAGGCAGAGAAAGACCGAGAAGCAGGTTCCCCCCCCCAGCAGAGAGCCCGATGCGGGACTCGATCCCAGGACCCTGGGATCATGACCTGAGCTGGAGGCAGAGGCTTTAACCCACTGAGCCACCCAGGCGCCCAGCAGGCACATCTTGATCATCTAATTACTTTAAATATTTTTCATTCAATCATTTTTCAGATATTTTTTATATTGTGGGAATAAACACATAATATAAAACTTAGTATCTTAACCATTGTTTTATCATACTCATGTTAAAGTGTATACTCAATAGTGCTAAGTATATTAATGCTCTTATGCAATCATCTTCAGAATTTTTCATCTTACAGAAGTGGAGCTCTGTACTCATCAAACCCCTTCCTGCTCCCCACCAGTCCCTAACAACAAACATTTTACCTTCTGATTCTATGAATATGACTACTGTAGATGCCTCATAAAGTGGAATCATACAGTATCAGAATGGGGTTTTTTTGTGACTGGCTTTTTCACTTAGCATAATGTCCTGAAGTTTTATTCACATTGCAGCATGTGACAGAATTTCCTTATTCCTTGTGGCTGAATAATATTCCATTAGATACCTATATCTATATCTATATCTATATCGACAGACGGATACACCACATTTTGCTTATCCCATTGATCTGTTGATGAGCATTGATCTGTTGGCTCATAGCCAGCTCTTGGCTATTGTGAATATGCTGTCATAAACATAAATGTTTAAATATATCTTTGAGATTCTATTTTTAGTTCTTCTGGATATTCTTCTAAAAGCAGGATTGCTAGATCATACAGTTGTTCCATTTTTTTTTTTTTTAATTTGTTAGAGAGAGAGAGAAGGAGCCAGCACAGGCAGACAGAGTGGCAGGCAGAGGCAGAGGGAGAAGCAGGCTCCCCGCTGAGCAAGGAGCCCAATGTGGGACTCGATCCCAGGACGCTGGGATCATGACCTGAGCCGAAGGCAGCTGCTTATCCAACTGAGCCACCCAGGCGTCCCCAGTTGTTCCATTTTTAATGTTTTGAGGAACCGCCATACTGTTTTCCAGAGTGGCTGAGCCATTTCCCATGCCCATCAACAGTGCTTCAGATAGTTTTTGAATGAGTCAAATATCATCGTTAATGTTGAGGTCCTAGTTACCTTTTGCTTTTACTCCTCTCTCTGTGTGTCCAGAGAAAGCTACTACCATGAATTTGGTGATTCTTTTGCCTGTGCATATTTTGATATTACTCTATTACTGCTGACACCCATTACTATGAATAAGATGTCTACTGTGACTCTTAGTTTTTGTTATTCTGCAGATAATGTCTTTTCTCTCTGGTAGATTCTCTGAAGTTCTCTAGTTTTACTACATGTTGTCTAAGTATGGCGAGGTGCAGCTGTTTTAAAATTGTAGATGGTTTTAAATGTTTCAAAACCTATTTTGCTCAGTATTTGGAAACATTTTCACTCAGAGAACCTAAATTTTGCTTCATTTTTGGAAAATAAGGAATAATTTCTCTTCAGATGCTGCCTCGTCATCATTCTCCCTACTCTCTCATTCTGGAATTTCTGTTAAACAAATGTGGGAGTCCTAGAATCATGCCATATTTCAAACATCACAGTTCTATGTTCCCATTCAGAAATACACTCTGTGTCCAGCTGGAATTTATCTTATGGTTCATTCCTATAAATATACTATTTATTTCTAAGATTTTTATTTTTATACATTTTTTGTTTTATATTTTGTAACTATTTTGAAAGAGAAGTTGTATTTCATTTTTCTGAACATCTTAAATAGGATTATTTTAAAAGTCTATCAAAATCTATAAATTAACTTAATCTGCAGTTAACACATGTTCAAAATACTGATTTTCCTGGGTTTTCCCCCCACATAATTAAACTCCCTGAACCATTCACTTTTTGTCTTTCCCTTAAAAAAAAAATTATCCCTGTTGTTTTTTTCTTTTATACTTTGTTTTTTATTTAAGTGTAATTAATCTACAATGTTATATTAGCTTCACAAATAACCCACTCTTATTTTTTAAAAGATTTTAATTAATTGATTGATTAATTAATTAGGAAAGAAAGACAGAGTGAGACAGCCAGAGATGGGAGAAGGTCAGAGGGAGAAGCAGACCCCCCATGGAGCTGGGAGCCCAATGTGGGACTGAATCCTGGGACTTCGGGATCATGACCTGAGCGTAAGGCAGTCGCTTAATCAACTGAGCCACCCAGGTGCCCCACATATAACCTATTCTTAAGTTTTCACTAAAATATAG
>RCUC01141400.1:0-42442 GCA_003697995.1 Taxidea taxus jeffersonii | reverse complement strand
ACCCCCCCACCCCAGCCCACCCCAACCCCGGCATCTCCGTAGGCGCTTGCAGGTTTCCAGCCCAGGGCTGGCAGTAGAAACCCCAGCTTCTTTTCTTTAAATTAAAAAAAAAAAAAGTAAGCGAGGGACTTTTGTTAGAGAGTACCCCTCTCCTTTGTCCCCCCACCCTGGCTTTCTCTGCTCATTTGAAAAATAACTCGATTTTTTTTTTTTAGCAACCTTTCGTCTTCAGTACAAACTTCCGTTCTCTGACCCAGTTTCGGGGTTCAGGACCCGTGAGCACCGCGGCCTAGGCGCTGCAAAATTTTCCCCTCTCCCCCCAGCTTACAGTTCCTGGAAGGGCCAGAGTTACCCGTCTATTCTGATGCCACCGGGAGTTGGTCCCCAAGCTCCCAGAGAGAGAGTCCCCGTTGAAAGGATTCCGCAGCGCTGCCTCTATTATTATACCGTAAATCTTTTTAAATTCTGGAACTAATTATATAGAGGATATGTCTCAATTTGTTCTGCATTAATGCCACAGTGGGGATGGAGGCCGGGCCGTGGCCAGAGCAGATACGTAGGCCCATGAAATTGATGAACTGAGAGTTGCTCCCCGTCCTAAGCGCACCATCTGGAATTCCAGTCTGAGGTTACAATTAGAACTCCTGACCCCGGATTCAACTTTGAAACCAACAGGGGAAAAAATGGGAAAAAGAAAAAAAAAAGCAAGAAAAAATCCAACTTATATTCTGCACCTGTAAAAAAAAAAATCCCCACACAATCTTAAAATCTTTCCATCTCAGAAGATTCTTTCCAAGTATTCTTTTGTGTTTTTTTAACCTATAAAAGATAATGGACTATATTTTATAGACTGGATTTTATCTTATCCCTTTTGCTCTCCCGACTGCACTCAGTTTAATAGTTGTCAGTTTTTTCGGTGTTTTTTTTTTCTTAAGGGTTGGATTTAATTATATGGGACCAAAATATTCCTTAGTAAATTAGCTTGCTAAATATTCTGTCATTTTGCTATTCTGCTTTTGAGAAACAGCTTAATTACAGAAATCTATCTGGATCTAGGAACTTCGTTTTCACTGTTGCTCCAGCTTAACTGTAATCAGGGATTTTATTTGTGTTATAATTTTATTTGTGTTCTAAATCGGTTAGGCCAAATTCTTCCTTCTTTCTTTAGTAACACACTGCTTTATTTTCCTCTCACTTTGACCCTCTGAAGAAAACGAAGGACCAGGCAGTGCTGGGGAAATCTGTTAAATTTATTAGCATAAATGCTTAGACAAAACGAGATATAAATCATTCAGATGTATTAAGCCATAAAGTATCCCAATGAAGTCAGTGCCTCACAGGGGTCCTGGTGTATAAATGTTCATATAAAACAAGTTATCAGTATTATCTTTCAAACTGAATATGTGTTGTAAAAATATCCAAACGTTGAGTTAAGAATATGGGGGCAATGGCTGGGCAGGAAGGGTAGCGATTTGGTGGCTCAGAAAGCATGGCAGAAGACAATTCTCAACAGTAGGAAAATGCAGTAGACAATTTTTTTTTGAAGAAAAGTATGTAAGATATATTTGATGAGAAGTAAAGAAATAAGAAAAGAAGAAATGAATAGAGAGCAAAACACTGCTTCCTGTAGAACACTTTTTCCCCCCCAAAAAAGGTCAATTTAGCGTCCAAAAAAAATCTAGTCAGAAAAGGCACTGGCTCTTCACACAAATAACGGATGAGCCATTAGTGGAGAGCCACCTGGGCCTCCGTCTGCGAACCCGGATATGCAGCTGGTCGGCAGAAGGATGTGAATTCACTGGAGGTGGACAGGGAGAAGAGGGGTGGGGGAGTGAGGAAGGGGAGTTGCCAGAATTCCTAGCAGAGCTTTACCAAGACAAAAAATCAGACAAAATGTTTAAGGAGCAAGGGCTCTCAAAGCTCATAATCACAGCTCTCTGTACACCTTGGCAAACCAAGGCATTCTTTGCCTTTTAGAAATGACTGTTCCAAAGCCTTTCCCCCCCCACCCCTTCTCCTTCTCTCTCTCCCTCTCTCCCTCTCTCTCTCTAATCAAGGAGTTTACCAGAGAAAGGGAGTAATCTCCCTTTTCTTCATCAGGGACATCATCAGCTTTTGGGGTCCATGGGTTCATTCACCATTGGGGTAACTATTTATCAGGCACTTTCTTTGTGCCAGGAGTTGTGGCAGGGACTGGAAATCCAGCTGCAGGAGGACAAGCTCCACCGGGCTCTCAGGGAGCTTGCATTCCCGCAGGAGTGACAAATTATAAGCAAGCAAGTCGGATACTTTCAGCTAGGGGTAACTGCTACAAAGAAACCAGGGGATTCCATAGACTAGAGGAGAAAAGGTATGACAGGATGCACTGCCCTGTCTTAATGTGTTTACAAGTATCTCGCCTTACTGCTGTGTGGCAGGAAGGGTTTGAAGGATTTGGAACACTAGGTGTGGACAGATCTCTACCTAAAGGGGGCTGGACTTTACGGAATCCGGAGACTGGCGGTTTAGAGAGGGGTGGATTAAAATCGACACCAGCAGGGACACCTGGGTGGCTCTGTTGGTTAAGGGTCTGCCTTCAGCTTTGCTCATGATCCCAGAGTCCTGGGATCCAGTCACATATTGGGCTCCTTGCTCAGCGGGGAGCCTGCTTCTTCCTCTGCCTGCTACTCCCCCTGCTTGTGCTTTCTCTCTCTCTCTTTCTCTGACATATAAATAAAATCTTAAAAAAATAAAATAAAATCACCACCACCAGCTGAGTGATGTGAAAGTTACTTAACCTCTGAAACACTCCATTTTCTCCTCTTGATAAAAATAGCAGCACCTTTTGAAGTTGAGAGAATGAGATGAGGAAGGGCATATACCATTTTCAAGCCCAAAGGGAGCACTCAATAAATGGTCACTGTTATCTATATTCTTATAGATTCTGTTATTCTTCGTTTCCAATTAATTGATAAGTTTTAGACTTAATACCGATAATGGTGTGAGCTATCAATCTTCACTGTTGTTGGATCAGGGAGAAGGGCAAGAAGATAAGCCCTTTGCCAACAACTCTAACCTTAAGTTGGGTTTGTCATTGCCTTGAAGTGAATTGAAATCATTCTGTCCTATACCCAGGCCTGAAACAGAAAATATGTAGCTTCTGCTTGAAAGTCAAGCTTAGATTATTTCCTTGCAATACAGAAGGCTACAGATGAATGTCAGCTCGAAAGGTTTAGGATGGCATTTTTCCTTACAGCCACATTTCAGGTATGTAGCCTAGTGTAGAATAAAGAATCCTGGGCTAGGTATAAAACCATCTGGGTTCAAATCTTGTTTCTGACAACGACCATGGCCTTGGGAAGATAACTTAAGCTCTTGATTTTTCAATACCCTTATCTGTAAAACAAGTATGATAATAAGGATGAAATAAAGCCAAACTGCAGAATGCTAGGCAATGCTTAGAGAAAGCCATCAGGACCATCTGTAACGTGGGAACTAACCAGGGAAATAAATGCTGCAAGGAGTGTTGGGGTACATAGATCACTTTCTTCTGCATGTTTCTTACTTTGTAAAATGGGCATAGTTCCTT
The DNA here is from genome assembly GCA_003697995.1 of Taxidea taxus jeffersonii. Classification (NCBI taxonomy): domain Eukaryota; kingdom Metazoa; phylum Chordata; class Mammalia; order Carnivora; family Mustelidae; genus Taxidea; species Taxidea taxus. The sequence continues at coordinate 38,874 of RCUC01141400.1, read as the reverse complement.
TCTCATGGGGCTGTCGTGAGAATGACATGAGATGTGTATAATCTTTCTGAACACGCCTGGAATAGAGTGCTCTCTACCTAAGTGTGGCTGCTACTTTTCTTGTTAACCCTTCTCTGGTCATGCTCCCAGAGCTGAGCTTTACCTTTTCACACTTACAGTTTTTTGTTTATTTGTTTGTTTTTTTTTACTGTGGCAGGATGAAATAGTATAAAGGGCAGGGCTTAGGGATCAGATGTCTGGGGTTTGAGTCCTCCTCTCCTCCTTATTTTCTGTATGACTTTGGGTGACTTCCTTATTTTTTCTGAGCCTCAAGTTTCATAACTGTAAAAATGGGAGCTAAGGGTACCTTCATCTCACAGAGCTGTTTTGAGAACAGATTAACACAACACATGTAAAGTGCTTACATGGTACCTGGCATGTAGTCAGAAATCAAAAAATGGTAATTACTAAGTTTTCAATTTGTCTAATCAGAGAATAATAATTTACTTCAAAAAACTGAGCAGCCACCAAGAACCTGAATTACAGCATGATTCTGAGCACACACACAAACAAATCCCCATCTTCTAAATTCACCTGTGCCACATTGAAATCTTACTCCTTCATATAGGAAAGACTTTGTAATCAAGGCATTGACAATGGCTTTCCTTTTTGACTATCAATCCATTAGGTTGTAAGTTAGAATCCCATTTATTTTCACTGAGTTTCTTTGTAGAATAACCAGCATATATCAGGACTTTGGTAATCTCATATTTTTTTAAAATAAGCAGAAAACTTTTCAGCCAATGGAGAGGAAAAAAACAGTTGGACTCTCTTCCTGGAGTTGCCACACAGCATTTATTAATAGCTCTGTAAACAGGCTTGAACATAGTATCAGCTGGCTGCTCAAGATATTACAAAAGTTTATGAGAAGTGGCTCAGGAAAAACAAGATAGACTCATTAGAAATCTGATACTGGTCAATAGTGCCTTTATCCCGAGTCTCCATAAATCACAAACAAGTGAAACTTCTATTGTGATCACTGTTCCATTTCTAAATGATCTCCTTCTCCCCTTTAGTAGAAATTAAATAACATTTAAGAAAGCACACGATTTCTTTTTCTCTACTGATACAGAGACTAATTAAAAAATTTCCCAAGAGGTAATAAATATCAAACTCTAATCAACAGATGTGACATACAATAAATAAGAAGCACATAAATTTGATTCTCTATTTAGGGCATATGTTTATCTTTAATTATCCCCAACCTAAGAATGGAATAACTGTTATCTGTTATATTTATTATTTATTTCTAAAGTGACACCACATTTTTTTCTTGCCCAGAACAGTTGCAGTTTAAGTTGTTCCAGCTTAATCATTAATTGCTCTCCTTTTACTTCCCAAAGTATTTTGGAATTGATGGTAAATAATAAGGGCTCCACTTGCTTAAAATTTTATTTTATAAAAAAGACAGATTCAAGAAAGCCATTAGAACAAAGGTGAAAGACAAGAGTTAATTGTGGCTAGTGAGAAGAAGAAAAGATTGGATTAATATTAGAAATCAAAAGATAAGGGGGTGCCTGGGTGTCTCAGTCAGTTAAGCGCAAGTCATGATCTCAGGATCCTGGGACTGAGCCCTTTTTGGGCTCCCTGCTCAGCAGGGAGTCTGTTTCTCCCTCTTCCTCTCCCTCTGTCCCTATTCCCTGGCTTGATATCTCTCTCTCTCCCGAAAAATAAATAAATAAAATTGTTTTAAAAAAAGAAATCAAAGGATGAGGATAATTAGTGTAAGTGAGCGTAAAATTTAATTCCGAGCTTCCTGACAGCCAAGTCAAAAAGGGAAAATAAAGCTAACTATGTATCTCTCATTATACAATAGGGAGAAGAAACCCATTTTTTTCAGAAGAGACAGAGTTTTCTAGTTTTAAGCTCTGACAGAAACTCAGCTCACTAGCCTTCCTCTAAGGATCATCAGAAATGGTTAGTGACTTCAACAATAAAGTTTCAAGAGATGCAGAGATATTCTCTGATTGGCAACTTCTCATTTCAACCCAATGATGTAGTATTAAAATTATAGTTCTTTTTCTAAAAAATAAACAAACAAACAACAAAACCAAAGACCAAAACAAACAGATTTAAAAAACCCAAACTTGGAGCACCTGAGTGGCTCAGTGGGTTAAAGCCTCTGCTTTCGGCTCAGGTCATGATCTCAGGGTCCTGGGATCGAGCCCCACATCGGGCTCTCTGCTCAGCGGGGAGCCTGCTTCCTCCTCTCTCTCTCTGCCTGTCTCTCTGCCTACTTGTGATCTCTGTCTGTCAAATAAATAAATAAAATCTTTAAAAAAATAAAAAAAATACTTAAAAAAAACCCAAACTTTTTCTAAAAGGAAAGAGGCAATAATATAATCGCTTTTTAAAGATTTTATTTTTTTATTTATTTGACAGAGATCACAAGCAGGCAGAGAGGCAGGCAGAGAGAGAGAGAGGAGGAAGCAGACTCCCTGCCGAGCAGAGAGCCTGATGCGGGGCTCGATCCCAGGACCCGAGACCATGACCTGAGCCAAAGGCAGAGGCCCCAACCCACTGAGCCACCCAATCGCTTTTTAAAGTTCTCTGGGAGTCTGACCTCACTCAAATTAACCTAGTGTGTTAATTTTCAGAAACTGCCTACTGATAATTTTTTAAAATATTTTGTTCGTTAATCATCAAATAACTTTGAATATGAACCAAAACACTGCTAGGGACCCAACCCTTGTTCTCCAGAATTTGTGATCTGATTTGGGGAGAGCCCTAAGGTAGTAGTAGTTCTTAACCGAGGCGATTTCCTACACCTGTGGACAGAGCATCCGGCAATGTCTAGACATTTGTAATAGTCTCAGCTTGGTCGGGATAGGAAAGTGGATGCTACTAACATATAGTGGGAACAGGCCAGGGGTGCTGCTAAACTTTCTTTAATTCACAGGGCAGTCCCCCCACAGCAAAAAATTATCCTGCCTAAAATGTCAACAGTTCTGAGGTTAAGAAACCCTGCCTTAGGGTACTGGCACTAGAAGAGATCATCATTTCTAGCTGGGGTAAAAAGAAGCTTCCTGGAGGAGAGGTCCTTGAGCTAAGTTCTCCCCCCGACACACCCCATTGGAACCGGAAGATGCCTCTCCCCAGGCTCAAGAAATGGTAGGAGCAGAAACAGGCAGGTGAGAAGAGGCAAGCATACAGTAGGGATGCTGTCCACAAAGGGAATTGTGGGTAAACTAACTGAGCTACAAAAGAAGGAGAATCTATGTGAAGCAATAAGAGAGAAAGCCAGAGAGTACAAATGAATTTAGGGCAAAGAGTTTCTGCTCTGATGTTATGCTCCAAGATCCCTAAACATTGCTAGTGGTTTTTGTTGTTTTTTTTCAAACCACACAAATCAAAAGCAGCATAAACTTTTATGTTCACAAAGATCATCTTTGAATACCAGCTTGGGCTGTATATATATGGATAGATAGATATTTTCTTCCACTCCCCTACATCATTCTTCACCACTTACATAGTAGGGATTCCTTGGACTCAGTTTTATATCACATTAAATTTTTTAAAATGAGTGCCTACTTAAAAATACAGCCTATCAAGGCACAGAAAATTCTGAACCACTGCTGTAATTAATAGAACATTGTAGGAATCACCATTAAGAAATATTATTCTGACCTAGTTCGCTGTGTCAAGCTGCAGATTGTCCTTTTCTCGAATCATGGAATGCTTTGTGAGAAAGGACTACAAAGCTGAGTCCCTCGATATTAGCCATCTCACCCGCCCAAAGTTCAGCCAGAAGTGGGACAAAACCCTCCTCACCATGTCGACGTGTTTACTTCTGGCGTAGGAAAATATTGCTGTTGCCCAATTTGGTTTTCCAGCCCATTCACTTGCCTGGAAACATATGTTTTATTCTTTCCTTTGATGGTTTACAAATAAATTAGCATGATCCGCTAAGGCCTGCCAACATACATGTGTTTATAACTAGAGAAATCTGAGATGTTGAAAAATGATCGTGATTTATTGTATCCCGATACTTTCTTCTGAAGGACCAAATAAATAGCATCAGCTAGTTATATACCTGACATATTTATTGCAGAAATCCCACTGAGCACTTCCCATTGTCATGTGTTCTCACACATTGTTTTCTCAAATTGTGTTTTGAAATAAGTTGAGGGAAATTCAGGCCAGAGAAACAAGATGTTATCTTTTGGAAAGGATGAGCCCACTCTAATGGAAAGGGATAATCCATTCAGAGGTTTGCAAAGCCAATGTCCTCCAGTGGGTGTGATAAATCCACAGGATCTGAATCCAGCATTTTGCACTGAGACCTTAAAGTCAGCAGGAACAATTTAGTTGTGCTCCAAATAAACACAGTGTATCAATGTTATTATTGGATAAGCATGCACATCTGTTAGGTCAATTTTGTCCTATTTCTTTAAGGGAATTGCATTCACCAAACACAGTTCTAATTATGTCCATCACAAATAGATCTAAGGGGGGGCGCCTGGGTGGCTCAGTGGGTTAAAGCCTCTGCCTTCCGCTCAGGTCATGATCCCAGGGTCTTGGGATCGAGTCCCACATCGGGCTCTCTGCCTCGCAGGGAGCCTGCTTCCTCCTCTCTCTCTGCCTGCCTCTCTGCCTACTTGTGATCTCTGTCTGCCGAATAAATGAATAAAAATCTTAAAAAACAAAACAAAACAAATAGATCTAAGGGGCACCTGGGTGGCTCAGTGGGTTAAAGCCGCTGCCTTCGGCTCAGGTCAGGGTCTTGGGATCGAGCCCCACATCGGGCTCTCTGCTCTGCGGACAGCCTGCTTCCTCCATTCTCTCTCTGCCTACTTGTGATCTCTGTCTGTCAAGTAAATAAATAAAATCTTTAAAAAAAATCTTTAAATAAAAAACAAATAAATCTAAGATGAATGCATAATGTCAGTGCCACTCCTTAATCATCTCTGTGTTTGAAAACCAGATATAAAAAAGAGAAAAATTCACCAGTTCATGTCAGATGGGTCACATGCTTGGAGAACCCCTGAAGAGACTCTAGTTATCCCCTAAATGTCATCAACAGGACCATATTCAGAAGACGAGAATATTTGAGACAGCCGCCCTTCTTCACTTTCAGATCAATGTTGCACATGCTTTAATTTAGGGGGGTGGCAAGAGGAATCCAAATATTCTTTTCTAAGAAATTCTTCATCACCTCCTTTCCTAACTCCATATGGTACCGTCCTAGGTATTGTTCAGTTCACCCAGGTTATGTAAGACTATTTTTCTCCGGGTTGAAATGGCAGTTTGCAGCAGGGTACGGCTATAAGGCACTTCAAAAAGCATCTAGTTCTACCCCTCATTTTTCAGATAAAATGTTATATGACCCCACCCAGATTACCTGGCTAGTTCATGGCAGAGCTCCCGCTAAGGGTCGGGCTATGGGAGGTGAGATCTATTTTTCTGTAACTGCATTCACTCATTTACACTTTCTGAGTACATATCACAGGCCCAGTAACCGAACAGGAGACACACGGTCCTTGCTCTCAACATGCTCTGTCTGGCTAAGCCAGGATTTGGTCACAGGTGAAGCAGGACGTGGAACTTCTGCTAAAAGATGTATCCTTATAACCACGGTCCCTTATACCAGCTCTGAGAATCTGTCAGTTCTTCCCTATGGTAATCAGGAAGACCAAAGGCCACTTCATAAAGTTCTAGAGAGAGGGCCTCTGGTGGGCTTGTCAATAATTAGCTAATCTCAACATTGTTAAAAATAGAAAAGCATCATTATAGCTTACAGAGGACCCGATCGACAAAGATGTCTGGCACACCGACAGCACTTTTTTGCTTGAATTAGTCAGTGATGACTCCCAGAGGTTTAGCAACAAGGATACCCCAAGGGGGAGCTCTTCTGGTTTGGAACTGAGTCTGGATCAAACCCAAAGCACAAGGAGCCTTTCAGAGCCACATTTAGTAGCATAGTCAAAGGAAGATAACCAGAAAGCCACAAAGAAACCGTTAAGCCTCTCCTCCCTGTGTTTTTGCTGCCTATTTAACGCGGATGAAATCCTGACAGTATTGGTTAGGCGGGGGGAGTGTTGCACAATGTGCAAACCTCGCAGACATTTACCAAAGATCAAGTTCCAAGATGTAAAACAAATAAAACAAAGATTTTCTCCTAATTTGACTCCCAACGGATCTGAAAAGCATTTCGAACGTGTCCAGTAAGGCATTAAAAATAATGATCCCAGAAAGTCCTCACTCCCTTGGTTGTCTTAATATATTTTTGTCTACAAACAAGAGAAGTTTTCTAAACTGCTCCCTTGGCTTCCTTTGAAAGATCTCTAGAACAAAAGTACTTTGGGTGACCCCGGGATACCCGGCAACAGTAACCAAGGATGTGGATGAGCCTGAGAAAGATAAAAACAGACGATGTACTTTTTGACGTCAGACCTAAAATATTGTGTACTTAAAAACAGAAGAAAACGCTGAAGCTCAGAAACAAAGAACAACTCCATCAGGAAGATGAGCAAGCTTATTGAAGAGAACATTAAATAAGATTTCTCTAAATGTACTATAAAATCACTCTTACGCTACCCGGGTGGCCCTGTGGGGTAGCTTCTTTATGTAATTAGAATTGGCTTTCCTCCTTCTTGCCTCTTCCTCCTTCTCTTCTTTTCATAATAATAGTTATCATCATCATCATCATCATTATTATTGTTATTAGCCATCATTTACTGAGTGGCTGGGCTCTCTCATACATTTTCTCTATTGCTCCTAACAACTGCTTTAAGGAACGGTTCCGATCATCATTTTTGAGATGAGGGAATCGATGCTATGAGGTTTGAGCTGTTGACCGTGGAGAACATAGGCAGCCAGAGCTGCAGCCATCGCTGTGTATGGCGAGGCATCAGAAGTCTGGAAGGAAGTGAAGTAGGTGAACGTTGGGGATCCACTTCCATGGCAGTCCTTGGCGTTGCTTATTCTCAGAATCCGACTTAACAGTCTATAACCGTCCAGCCCAGTTACGACAAGATCCGTAGGCCAAAGTAAAATTAAATGACTTGCCACAGAATCTGTTTCTACCACACAGTGTCAACCGAAGTCCGACCCACCCCCTTCCTGTTTGTATCAAATTCTGGCATAGCCTCCTTCCTACAATAGCTATGTCCCTGAAATTAATTTTTTTGTTGTTGTTAAATACAGTGAATAACAGTGACAACACACTGTGGGGGAGTTACAGAAAGAATTTGCTATTTCGAGGAATCCCAAGGTGGTTTTTCCTCCTTCTAAATGATCCCCCTCTCTCTCTACCTCTCTCTGCCTCTCTTCAAACCTGAATTTTCACATGCCAGGATTGAATAGAGAGGAGAGATGGAACATATAAGCACACCAGTCTTGCATCTAGATAAAGCAGGAGGAAGCTCTATTGAAAGGTCCACTCAGGTTTTCAACAAGGTGGCTCTCAAAAGATCTCAGAGCAAGGCCATTTCTGATGGTTGCAGGAAGAAAAAAATGTGTCTTTATAAACCCAAAGTTCATACGTATCTGTAGATGTTCACAAGTGCCTGCACACAAACATTCCTGATGTTTATTGAGCTGAGCCTTTCGCACTTGTACTTCTCCCCACAAGAGCAACTTCTGCTCACATCTCTATCTCTTCCTCACCCCCACTCACACAACAATCCTGAAGTCGTGAGCTAAAGGAATATGGCCAATTTAAAAAGAAAAAATGGCTTCACAGGGCCAAAGTGGCACTTCCAGTTACATAAAAAGACAGGACTCCAACAATGTTGACTTTCTGGAGCTTTTCATGCAGTTCATAGGAAAGAGGGGTTAAATAGCCCAGGCGGGGAGTCATGTGCCCAAAAGCCGAGACAGCTCTGGCTGGCTGAGTGCCTGAGGAAGACAGCCATGGGTCCTCAGTCAGGTATTTGGGATCACAACTCATCTCAGAAATGCATCTTGTTTCCAGTTTCCCCTTTATCTCTGGCAGAGATCACCGTGAACATGAACGGAGGACTGTGGTAGAACTTGGAGCCAGCTGCCCGAGGATGTCCACTTTGCTGGGGTCTGACCCGAAAAAACATGCTCTCAGCCAAGCCATGCTTCAGGGGCTGGGCATGAAGTTTCCCCACTTGGTTGAGTTTCTTACTTTTTCAGGTTTTTTGGGCAACTCTTCCGGATTCACAAGTGAAGCTCTGAGCCTTATGATGGTGGCATTCCTTTATTTGGGTCATTTGGCTTCTCTGAAGAATGGGCAGGTCTTGGCAGGCTAGCCATGGCACGAAGATAAAAATAACAATCGCTACGTTTTATTGAGTGTTTGTTGAATGACTGACACTGTGATACATATTTTCTTAGATTATTTCATTCTATCCTTACAGAAACTCTCAGAGAAAAGTCATATAAATATCTTCATTGTACATATGAGGCATAGAGAGCTTGCTATTTGTCCTAAGTCCCACAGGTGGAAAATGACAGACTCCCTCCTAACTCTGCCAGTATGTTCCCATTGACCAAATCCTACCAGAAGCGGAAAGCGAGGGAACCCACTGGGGCAATCCATATAAGTCAGCCTCGGGCAGCCCAGAGCAGGGTGAAGAAAGGCGGAGATGGACTTGGACAGGGTTGATATTTAGCTGGCTATACAGTTATAGATTGGAAATAATTTTCTCTTGGAATTTTGAAGACGTTGTTCTTTGCCTTTTAGTTTCCAGCATTACTTTTCAGAAGTCCAAAGCCATTTTGATCTCTGAGCCCATATATGCATTATCTTTCCTTTCCCGGAAGTTTGTAGGATCTTCAGGAGTCCCCTGAACTGCCCAGTTCAATTCCCAATAGTCCTTGTTAAAGTGAATTGATCTATTAAATAAATTGTCCCAACAATTCTTTTGGCAGACAGAATGACAGAAAAAGGAATTACCTATCCCTTTTTCTCCCTTAAGGAACATTTGGAGCCCAATCTAATAGAGGTATTGAATTTTAAAATCTATTTAAAATAGCAGGGGGGCACCTGCATGGCTCAGTGGGTTAAGCCTCTGCTTTCGGCTCAGGTCATGATCTCAGGGTCCTGGGATTGAGCCCCACATCGGGCTCTCTGCTCAGTGGGAAGCCTGCTGCCCCTTCTTTCTCTACTTGCCTCTCTGCCTACTTCTGATCTCTCTCTCTCTCTCTGAAATAAATAAATAAAAACTTTTAAAAAATCGTGGGGAGAAAAAAATCATGATAGTAAGAGTATCCAAAATTATAGTATTTCTATTCAGCATCTAAAAATGTCTGTTATCCTATCCTCACATGAAATTGCTGTTGAATAAGTTCAACCTAGGTTAGCACTAAACAGTGTGTGTCTTTTCAACAACTTGGGTCCAGGGACTCTTCGAAATGCAGAATTAACAGACATTTCTCTTAGAAAAATGGCATGTTTTATTTTTAATGAGCTTAATATTTTACATAAAGATATCATACCTGGGAGATTACCCTGTTGTGGAAACCAACATCCAATAAGCTATTGCCCTAGCACAGAACAATGGGTGACAGAAATTCTTCATGGGTTGTATTCTGATGGAGCCAAAGTTGGTTGGCTCAAGATGATTTCCATGGTCTGCTGAGCACAAAAGTAGAGGCTGGCTCTTGGCCACAAACTAGGCTGCCCAGTCAATAAGACCTGCTTCCATCAACCCAAGGCTGTACTGATTTCTGCTTTTTTTGGACAATAGAAATGAAACTGCCACAGGGAGGAGAAAGAACAATGGTGTTTTGACAAATGGAACAAAGATAGAACTTGACTGACAATTCAGGTCAGAAAGCAAATGAAGGCACAGGAAAACTGATGTTGGCCTGCCTTTTTGCCAAGAAGTGAACACTCTGTGGGAGGTTTCCACTGACATGACCAACAGGCTTAACAGTGGCCATTCAGATTCAGCAATTTTGTTGGATGTTTTCTGGCAAAAGGGCACTTTTTCTAGGACTTCAAGTTTAATTAGAGTAATATTGCTCAATTAACACATATGGAGGGCCTGGGTGGCTCAGTCGGCTAAGCATCTGCCTTCAGCTCAGGTCATAATCCCGGAGTCCTGGGATCGAGCCCCACTTTTGTCTGAGGGGCCTGCTTCTCCCACTCCCTCTGCTTCTCCCCTCCCCCGCCCCCATTTGTGTGTTCTCTTTCGCTCTCTCAAATAAATAAATAACTAATAAATAATAATAATAATAATAAATAACTCTCTCTCAAATAAATAAATAAAATATTTAAACCAAAATTAACACATATAGCCATAGTATCTTTGAAACCAAAGGAAGAACAATGAGAGCTTATGAGACTCACTGAAAAATGTTATTGTCCTGTTTCTTTGGAGATCTGCTAGAATAGTTCAGATAGAGTTCTGGCCTGTGGAAGGGGCTAGGCTGAGAAACCTCTAGTTGCCCTTTCTAGACTTGGAATCCTCTAAAAATGGAAATTAGGAAGCATTCATTCATGACCTTGAAAAAAATGTTTATAAAAGTATATTATAACGTATCAGTAAAAGGAGCCGGGAAGAGGGTTTATGTGAAAGTTCATGAGAGAAATGCAGCTATTAGCACGCATGCCTTTCCCCACCTTGACCCCAGCAGGAATGTGTAAATTGTAACATATGGAATGTAAGCGTCTGTTGCGATGTTTCATAAATCTGCCTGGCAATGAGCATCACAAGGCCCTGTGTGAGAACGAGCCCCAGAAAGGAAGAGATGGTCAATGTCACATAGAGCTTTAGGCTGTTCATCAGCCCAGGATCTGACCATCAAAAATGTGCGGACAATGTTCTTTAATAATCGCAACTACTTTCTGACAAGGCGACACTTCTTTAGGGGGCCCAACCCAAGAATAAGTAATATGTTCATCCATTCATTCCAGAAATGTCTATGGAGAGTCTGTACCATGGCCGGCAGCATGCTAGGCATTGCAAGTACAGTGGAGAACAAGGAAGACACTGCCTTGCTGCCATGTAACCTACAGCATGTAGACAAACAGATGTTAAACAAAAAATAACAAAAATAATTTTGTAATTACAATTTGGGTAAATGCTAGAAAGAATACTAGCTTATGCTAATAGTACAGGGACTCTTCCAAACTCTCTACATGGATTATCTCATTTAATCCTCATACCAATCTCTGCAACAGATGCTATTACTAGCCCCATTTTAAAGATGAAGAAATAAGGCGTGAAGTTCTACCTGTTTTGCTCAAGGCCACACAGCTAATGAGCAGTGGGCTCAGAATATAGTGTAAAGCAGGGTGAGTCCAGGCTCTGAGTTCCTGACTCTGTGCCACGTTTTTTATGACCTGCATGGGGAAAGACCATGGATATAGATTTCCAGGTTAAAGAAAATGTCTTTTAGTGTATAATTTTAGGCCAAGCCCAAGTAGGAATTATTTGGGCAAAAGAAGATAACAGGAGTATTCCAAAGTTGGGGAGATGACATGTCCAAAGGTCCTGAAGCAGAAGGAGTTGGCTTTGGAGGTGTAACTGGAGAGTGGGGAGTGAAGGCAAGGCTGGAGAGTAGGCAAGGGCCAGAGTAGGTGCGGCTTTGTAAATCCTACTAAGAATCTTGAGCTGAATTCTGAGCAGAGTGGGAACTCCTGAAAGACCAGAATTTGTATGGGGTTTGGTAGAGTCTCTCCAAACACAACTGCTACAGCCGGGAGAGGTTAGGCTTTCTTCCCACAGGGGATGGAGGCTAAGGCTGAGCTAGCAACTCATTCCTCCTTCCCACCATCTTCTGTAGAAGAAAGAGGATTCTACATAGTTTTGTTCTTACCAGATCTCTGTCTTCTGCTGCATTTAGAAGATGGTGGTGTCCAGAGAAGACTGATGCTATGGACTAAATGTTTGTGTTCCCCTCCCTCAAATTCACAAGTTGAAATCTTGATCCCCAATGTGATGGTATTAGATGGTGGGGTCTTTGGGAGGTCATCAGGTCAAAAGGGCAGAGATCTCCCAGATGAGATTAGTGCCCTTATAAGAAGACACCAAGAGCTAGCTCCCTATGAAGATACTATGGGAAGTTGGCCAATTTCAAGGGGGAAGAGGGCTCTCCCAGAATCTGACCATGTTGGCACCTGGATCTTACCCCCAGCCTCCAGAACTGTGGGAAATTTCTTTTGTTTATAAGCCCCCCAGTCTATGGTAATTAGTGATAGCAGCCCAGATGGATGAAGGCAACTGGCAAACCAAAAATTCATTCAGCACTGCTTAATATTAACCCCAGGCACTAGCATTAACTTTCACATTGCCCAAACTGTGGGAATTAAGGTTAGGAAAATGATTCCCTTCCCCCTTCCCCACCCCAGATTTCCATGTTAAAAATGGTAGAATTTCCTTACACTCTTGAGACAGATACTCTATTTTTCTGGGGTGTTTGTTTTTCTTTTTAATCAGTTCTTTCATTTATTCACTCGTCCAAGGTTTGCATACCTATTGTGTGGCAGGCTTGAAAGATCGAAAAGCAAGTAAGACTCAGGTCCCTGTGGAAGGCAGAATAATGAATGGCATCCCTGAAATGTCCACATCCTAATCCCCGGAACCTGTGGACACATTACCTCATATGGCAAAAGAGACTGCAGATGTGTGTAAGTTAAGGCTCTTAAGATGGGAGATCATCCTGGAATATCATGAAAGAAGGAGGCAGGAGGGTCCAAGTCCTAGAAGGAGATGGAAGGGCCAAAGCAGAGTGAGCAACACCACTCCTGGTTGGGGCCACAAGCCAAGGAAGGAGGGCCTCCTCTGGAGGCTGGAAAAGGTGAGGAGTGGGTCCTCCCCTGGAGCTGCCAGAAAGGAAGGCAGCCCTGCCAGTACTTTGGTTTTAGTCCAATAAGACCCACTGGAGACTTCTAATGCTCATAAGATAATAAATTTGTATTGTTTCAGACTACTAAATTTGTGATCATCTCTATACCTGCATTAGGGAAAAAGTGCACTCCCCACCTTACTGTCTCAGGACAGACATCGCTGATCTCTCGGTCTCCTGCCAGGGCCCACCGTCTTTCTCAACCCAGAAGACCAGGCAGCACTTCCCAGTCAGCCAGTGACTGGATGCAGCTCCCTTTGCATCCTCCGGGGTCTGTGAAACACCTTACACATGAGTGTGACCCCGCCGGTATCGCTGTATGTGTAAATATTCGTTACGTGGACATTTCTTAAAGATTTTTATTTTTTTTTTATTTTTATTTTTTAAAAGATTTTATTTATTTATTTGACAGAGAGAGATCACAAGTAGGCAGAGAGGCAGGCAGAGAGAGAGGAGGAAGCAGGCTCCCTGTTGAGCAGAGATCCCCGATGTGGGGCTCGATCCCAGGAATCTGGGATCATGACCCAAGCCGAAGGCAGAGTCTTTAACCCAACTGGGACACCAAGGTGCCCCCATTACGTGGATATTTCTTAATAAGTCTTCTAGATTTGGGCTCCAAAGTTGGTTCCGCCCCATAATTGCTGTGTCTCCTCAGGCAAATTACATACATCCCCAGTCTTCAATTTCTTTATCTTGAAGATAATAATATCTACCTCCAAGATCATGAAGAATAAGTGACTTAGGTATCAAAGCATGAAAATTCATGCCTGGCCAGGAAGTGCTCCCATTTTAACAATGGGGATGATGACTGCTATTATTATTGCCTACAGAATTTAGCCTGAGGTTTAAAAGTCCTTTGGAAAAAAATAAAAATAAAAGTACTTTGGGGACCTACTGTCTACAGTGTGGACACACACTAGACAGGTAAGAGTGAGGGCAAGTGGACAGGCTCTAACTGGGAGAAGACAGAATCAGGGTGAGGATGATCGAAATGGAAACAAGTCGGGGACTTGACAATACTGCAGAAGTAAAATCAATGGGCTTGAATTGCCTATGGGGGTAAAGAAATGTCAAAGAAAGTGGCACGTGGGTGGCTCAGTGGGTTAAAGCCTCTGCTTTCGGCTCAGGTCATCCCAGGGTCCTGGGATGGAGCCCCTCATTGGGCTCTCTGCTCAGCCGGGAGCCTGCTTCCCCCCTCTCTCTGCCTACTTGTGATTTCTGTCTGTCAAATAAATAAATAAAATCTTTAAAAAAATTTAAAAAAAATGTCAAGGATGACAAAGTCCAAAACCTTAGGATGACATGCTAATTAAAGCATGCAATAAATCCTTATTTTGTTTGTGGCCTCTCCTGCCCCCTAGCTTTTTCTAGTGTGGTACTCTTTCCTGTCTTCCAGTAACAAAGAAACACCATAAAAATAAAAGTTCAAAAATAAGATAAAGAGCCAAAGGAGACACCAAGTATAGAGACATAAACTATTTGGCAAAATGTAACAGAAAACCAGGAGACTTCCTCTACCTGAATTTTGGCTTTTTGTTGCCACTATGTAAAGAAGACATCATGATTGGCCAGAAAGAGGGAGTGTAAGTCAACAGAAGAAGAAAAAATAAATAAATTAAGAGGTCTGAATTGACTTTTAGAAAGAGAAATAAATGAATAGCATAAGAAAGTGGTTTTAAATTTTTAATGCCTGTAATACAGTTGGGCTGGGTGTGTAGGCAGCAGGTGGAGAATAGAGAACGAGGCTCTTTGCAGCTGTGCAGGGTACGGGATGGGGCCAAGGGACTGACTGATGGGGAAGAGGGAAACGTTCTGGAGATGGAGTTGGGGCATATGGTTTCCAGGCCCCGTCTTGGCACCAATGAGTATTTGAACCCGGAGCTTACCCACAAGGATTCTACGAGATAGCTCTTGTGTGCCTGGGTTCTGTAAAGCTGCTGGGAGCCCAAGGGAGGTCTACGGTCCTCAGGAGGAACCCATCTCGCTGGCACGTGAGTTGCCCCTATTATCTCATGGGGCCTCACTGGCTGGAGGGTAGCTAAAGGGAGCCACCTTCTCCCAAAAGAATCTCCATGCCCTTCTGCTGCTGTCCTCCCAAAGAGACACCTGTTAAAGTTTCTGAATGTTTCTGAGCTGTGGCCCACTAGGAACTGCTGAACAGTGGAGTTTACTTCTGCATGAAACAAAATACCTATTTTTTTCCCTCTGCCTGGGTCCGTGATTTGGCTGTGTTTAGCAGAAGAAAGGCAGGAAAGGCATACTTTAAAATTGTAGCAAGCATCTGAGGAGATTGAATTTAATGTTGGATACACATGTCGAGGAAAGTCTCCTTTGGCTCCTGCTCCTTGTTCACTGGGGCGCAGTGCAACACTCCATTGAAGGGCCTGCTGATCTAAGCCAGTGCTAGCTGTTAATGGCAAAGGGCAGGAGAGAGGGGCAGCAGGCTGAGTCCAAGGAGGGATGCCCTTCCCCAGGATGCTTCTAGACACTCTGCCCATCTCAGCCGTGCCTGGTGGGACAGGGCAAGAACCTAAAAGCTGCTCAAGTTCTAGGTTGGCCACAAACATGCTGTGTGGCCTTTTCCCACAGCTTAGGTTTGGTTTTCCTGGTCCAGGAGATAAAGGGACTGGATTAGATGAACTATAAGATTTTGTTTTAGGATTCTGACATTGGGAGCATCAACAGATGCTGGAAAGGAATGCCAGCCACGAGTGTAGGATAAAATTTGGCCCAAGTGTTTGGGAGGGTATTAGCTTTCAGATGTTTTAATGGGCATACCCTTTGGCTTATAGGGGTCAATTCTTGGGGTATATCCTGTGGAAATACTAGCAAAAGTTTGCAAACTTGGATGTTTCTAACTGCAACATATCAGCAACAACTTATATGTCCACTAGTAGGAACACATAAACACATAGTAGGAAATAAATGTGCTACACAACAATAATAAAGAATAAAAAATAGATAATATTTTAATATATTTTTATAATAATATATAATAAAAAATCAAAATATATCTTAAAGTGAAAAAAGTTAAATTGTTGAGTAAAATATATACAGCTTGATTATGTTTTTTTCTGAAATGAAATCCAGATATGTGTAACATATATTTAGTTATGTATGCATATGCATTATGTTTAATTATATATGCATCTACATATGCATAGAGAAAAGGTTGAGAAGGTTCCACACCAAAAATAATAGTGGTTCACTCTAGGGCTGTACAGTTCAATATGGTAGCCTCACGTAACTACTGAGTACTCACAGTGTGGCTGGTGTGACCAAGGAACTGGGTCTTAAAATTTTATTTAATTTCAATTACTTCATATTTAATTTAAAACCTGTCCTTCAACTGTATGTTTTAGGAGATTTAAATACAGATTAACTATTTTCAATGAGAATATAGCACCCATTGAGATGTGTTGTAAGTGCAAAATAGACATCAGATTTAGAAGGCCTAGTACTCAAAAGTGGTAAATATCTCAATAATAATTTTCTGTTTTATTAATAATTTGATAATATTGATTACATGTTGAAGTAAAAATAGTTGGGATACATCACATTAAATAAAAGATATAATTAAAATTACTCTCACCTGTTCCTTTGCTACTTTTTTTAATGTGGCTACTAGAAAACTTTAAATTACACATATGGCTCACATGATATTTCTCATGGATACTGCTGCTTTGGGGAGTGTGACAGAGGAGAGGCTAGACTAACTTTTCATTTATATAATTTTGCATTGTTTGATTTTGTTACAGTAAGCCTGGATTACTTTCATAATTTATGAAGAATAAAGACCTCTAAAATGTGATAATAAAAAATTCATTTCTAGGATATATCTTGATATATAAATGAAATATTTGAGAAAACACTCCCTTTAATTTGTTTCTTTTGGGATGGTGTGTCAGGGTCTGAAATAAATGTTTTGCCATCAGGTTATTATAAAGTGGAACTTCATTGTGATGTGTCTGTGATTTTACCAGTATCTTCTAATTGCTTGACCCTTTCTTGGATGACTGCTATCCTCAGCAAGCATACTTCTGCCTGACAACCATCCCAGCTGTGTTGGAAGAGGATTGTTTCTCAGAGAGTGGGAGTTAAGCCCACGAGAGTTAGGAAAAAAAAGAGAAATAATCCTTGAAGAAATCTCCCCTCTTCTCTCCAGCTCCCTCCTTCTCCTGTATCAAGATTCCCCAGAGCTTTGGGGATCTGTAGTCCTAGGCTGAACTTCCTACCTCGCTAAATGACAAGGCCAGGATGTTAATGTTCCCCACGCAGACACGTCTGTGTTATACATAAAGATGTCTGTGTTACACATAAACACGTTATGGCTGTGACAATATCACTTTCAAAGGAGCACTAATCCAATGAAGTCATCGAGTCAGAAAACATTTGTTTCTCCGTGTCTTATGTCTGAGCTGTGTGTGAGAGAGAAGAGTGAGAAGGAGGGGCAGAGGAAGGATGGAGGGAAGGAAGAAGAGAGAGAGAGAGAGAGTACAATTCATAAAACCCTACTTTGTAGAGACAGCTTTTCAAACTGTGCCTCTGGTTTCTTATTTGTTTGCTATGGTGTCACTTCCTTATACTTTTTCTGTTGGAAGAGTTGATGATAATCTTTTCTCTACAAAGAGGCAGGTATACAGGTGACCCAAGTCAATCTGTTGGGTAGGAAATTGTGGGGTTTGAATAGATGTCACAGGGTGACGGGTAGAGAAGAAAACGGTGGTAGTTCTTGAAGTTCAGTAATAGCCAACTCCATGCTCCCCTAAAACCCTAGATCACCCATATCATAGCTCATGTCTGCCTAGATATATTTGCCCGTTTCTATCTGTCTTTCTTGGTAGGTCCCCCTATCCTCAGCACCTTGCACAGAGTCTTACAAATAGTAGGCCCTTAATAAAAGTTTGTTGATTGAATGAGTGAAAGAATGAACAAAGGAATAAATGGACCTACCATTCAAGGGCCAGTCTTACCTAAAACATTAATGCAATTAGAATTTCATCTCAAAAATGGACTTGTAAAATTTTCCATCTTATTTACACTATATTTACTAAATGCTTATCATGGGCTAAAATAAAAGATGTCTAAACAAAGCCAGATTTTACACATACACATACACACACGCACACACATACACACACATATGGTCCCTTATGACGTTTACAGTCTGGGGAGAAAGGGAAGGTAGGGATCAGGTATAAAAACATAAAATTAAAAATCACAAATTGTCATTAGTGCTCCCCAGGATATGATCAGGGCTGATGATAGAGAACAAAGCAAGGGGCTGTGCCAATTTCGCCAAGCCAATTTTTCTCTTCTCTGAGCAAGTGACATGGAGGTTGGGGAGTCAACTCTGAAATACACAAACTGGGGGTGAGAGGGTCCAGGAGAGAGGAAAAGCCTTCCACACACCCAGGAGCAGTGCCTGCTGCTTCTGTGACTTATCACCCAAATGTTAATGTAATTTGAATTTGACTTGATTCATTTGGGTTTTAGGGCCCATGCTAATTTGCATGCCTGACTAGGTGTCAATGTCTGTGGGAACCCACGTGCTCAGAGTATAAAGAGGGTGATTTCCCTTATTAGAAGGGCAATGTGATTATAAGGGGATGTTCTGGGAGTGGGCTGAGGGGTGGCTGGCAGTAGGCTGGTAAATTTCGCTCACTTGTCTTCAAGGTTGTCTCATCCCTCTTCACATTAGCTTCTGCATTCCAGATCTGCTCACTATTCAATTTCTGCTTTCAATATATATATTTTTTGTTGACAGTAATTACAAAAGATTCACAAGAGTATTCTTACTTTTCACTTTATTTATACTCCTTGTCCCTTTTGAATATTTTAAAAATACGAGTTTTTATACCTTACCTTATAAAACTAGTAAATACAATTGTGAACTAGATGTATAGTTCTGTTTAACATGGCGACCCTATGACCATTGTTGGGAATTAGTTTTCTTTTTTCCTGATTATTAATGCAATATAATATCAGTGCAATTAGATTTAGAAAACTCAGGAAAAAATAAAAAGAAAATAAAATTCTCTACAACTTAATCATCCGTAGATTACCACTGATAATATCTTGTTATATTTCTTTCTCAATGCCTTTTTAAAAATAGAATCAAATTCTACTTGTTAATTTATAACTGACTTTAAAAACTAGAAACTCAATATATATAGGCACCTTTCCATAACAGTAAATGCTGAGCTTTTGCATGGCTCTATTGTAATTGAAATTAGTGGACATTTAGGTTGCAATTTTCACCATAAAATTAACTTTTGATCTACATTTTTAATAATATTTATTTATTTATGGGGGGGAAGGGGCAGAGGGCGAAGGAGAGAGAAACTCAAGCAGACTCAATGAGTATAAACTAGATGCTTGATGGGGCACCTGGGTGGCTCAGTGGGTTAAAGCCTCTGCTTTCGGCTCGGGTCATGATCCCAGAATCCTGGGATCGAGTCCCGCGTCGGGCTCTCTGCTTGGCTGGGAGCCTGCTTCCCTTCCTCTCTCTCTGCCTACTTGAGATCTCCGTCTGTCATATAAATAAAAAAGCAAAAAACAAAAAAAAACCTTTAAACTAGATGCTTGAAAATCTAGGCTGACCAAATCAAATTCAGGGTTGTTTCCTAATGTCATAAACAATTTAAACAGCAAGTTTCTCTCAAAACGTCCTTCTTTTTTTTTTTTTTTAAGATTTATTTATTTACTTGAGAGAGAGAAAAAGCAGGCACATGGGAGAAGGGCAGCAGGAGAAAGAAGGGAAGCAGACTCCCTGCTGAGCAGGGAGCCCCAGGCAGGGCTCAATCTCCTGATCCTGAGATCCTAACTTGCACCAGACCAAGAGTCGGAAGCTTAACTGACTGAGCCACCTAGGTGCCCCGCAACATACCCTTTCATAAAATAGCAATTTCTCGGGAGGTTGGTGGTGATGCATAGGGAGCAATGCCTCTGAAATCTGTCTAATGCTTGTTTGAAGATTTGCTCACATCTTTTGTGTGGAGCGGGTGGGGTGAGGGTAGGGGTGAGTACTGTCAGGAGCCCCTGCTCTGATCACAACTGTTACTGCGTGACCACCATGTCAGGCAGGGGAGGGGGCGGGGCAAGAGACAAAGCTCCAGGTGCCCAGAAGTGGGCAGGCTGGAGGATTCTAGCCATCAGAGGCCCCCATGTGCCAGGACTTGAAAAAGAGAACCTCCACCGGTTTCCCTCCAACAAAACAGAACATCAACCAGCCCCGGTCCTCCTCGTGCAAGATCAGCCTGTCTCAGGCCGATGAATACAGAGATCCGTTCCGCCTTCAAACCTGACATTCCCCTTAGTTACCATCCTGTGATTTCCAAAAGTCTATTTTCTGTTTCTTTTCAGCTATAGCAACCTGCTCTCCTAAATAGCTTCTTTATCTGGTGGGGCAATTACAGTCTGTGACTAACAGCTGTGGTTCATAAACATGAGTTTCACTGTTTGGGTCAGTAGTTCTTAGCCTTTTCTGAATGGCAACTCCCCCAGCTGATCTTGGCATTAAGAAAAGCACCTTTCCTGAGCACTCGGGTTAGTACTCAATAGAGCAGTTTACTCTTGGAGGGTCCTGTTTTCCCATTATAAAGGAGGTGACATTTTTATTAAGTTGCGAGTCCTGGCATCTAATACCAGACGTATTTCTGGATGCTGATTTTATTAGTGATTTTAACTTTCTCCATTGAGTTTTTCTTTCTATTCCAAATGGTCTACAATAGGTAGGTCTTTCTTTTAGACTTACGGGGAAAAAAACATGTTCTTTCAAAAAGCAAGTCTCATGGGGCGCCTGGGTGGTTCAGTGGGTTAAAGCCTCTGCTTTTGGCTCGGGTCATGATCTCAGGGTCCTGGGATAGAGCCCCACATCGGGCTCTCTGCTCAGCGGGGAGCCTGCTTCCCCCTCCCCCTCTGCCTGCCTCTCTGCCTACTTGTGATCTCTGTCTGTCAAATAAACAAATAAATCTTTAAAAAAAAAAAAGCAAGTCTCAGGCTCGATGAAGAGTCTTAGACCCGACACCAAAAGTCACAATCCACCAAAAAAAGGTATAAATTACACTTCAGAAGAATTAAAAGCTTGTGCTGTGTGAAAGGCTATGTAAAGAGGATGAAAAGACAAGGTGGACTGGGAGATAATATTATTTGCAAACCACATGTCTGACAAAGGATTTGTATCTAGAACATACAAAGAATACTCAAAGGTCAACAGTAAAAACAAACAATCAAATTAGAAGATGGGCAGCTTATAAGAGACATGTCATTGAAGAGGGCATACAGAGGGCAAAAAAGCACAGGAAAAGGTGTTCAACGTTACCAGCCATGAGAGGAATGCATTTGATCGTGAGCAGATACCATGACACACCTATTGAGGTTGCTAAAGTAAAAAAATAGTGACAGTGCCAAATGCTCACAGGGAATCGGAGAAACCAGATCTCTCATACGTGGCTGGTGGGAACATAAAATGGTACAGTGACTTTGGAGAACAGCTTGGCAATTTCTTAGAACACTGAATATAGACTTTCCATATGACGCAGCGATTAATCCCTGGGCACATATCCCCCAGAAATGAAAGAACCTGGCCAGGAGTATTCATAGCAGCTTTATTCGCCATAGCCAAAATCTGCAAAACACCAAAATGTCCATCAATTACTATTTCATACCTTTTTGATGTATTTGTTTTAGAATGTGAGAATGTATTGCTTAATTTTCGATTTGGAATAAAACTCACTTAACATAAAACATCATTTTTACTTTTTTAAGCGCACAATTCAGTGGTGTTTTTAGTTTATCCACAGTATTGTGCAACCATCAGCATTATACGATTCCAAACATTTTCACCAGCCAAAAGGAAACCTCACACCCATCGGGTCATTTCCCTCCCTTGCAATAACTAATCTCCTTTCCACATATTATATGATTCCACGTATATGAGGGGTGCCTATGCATGGAATCCCACAACAGGATACAAGAGTCCGTTGTGCCTGGCTTCTTTCACCTAGAATAATGTTTTCAAGGTTCATCCCTGAAGTAGCATGCATCAGAACTTCATTGCTTTTTGTGGTTGATAATATTCCATTGCACAGATATATTTAATTTTAATTTTTTTAAGATTTTATTTATTTGACAAAGAGAGATCACAAGTAGGCAGAGAGGCAGGCAGAGAGAGAGAAAGGGAAGTAGGCTCCCTGCGAGCAGAGAGCCTGATGTGGGGCTCAATCCCAGGACCCTGAGATCATGACCTGAGCCGAAGGCAGAGGCTAACCCTCTGAGCCAACCAGGCATGCCTAATTTTAATTTTTGATGCAATTTTTCTTTGTTCCCTTCCTGCAGGTCTCTTTTGCATTGGTTAGTTTACGAACTGTCTCCAGCCTGGACTGCTGACCTGTGACCTCCCATTACTCACCCAGGCTGACATATGTGGGCTTCGTTCCCTCACTTCTCAGAGTCTCCTCCTGAAATCAAGACGTTTCCTCGGGTAGGTCATTAACCGGGACTCAGAGGATGTCTACAGGGGAGGGTCTCCTTGTGGTGCAACAGAGGTGACTGGTGTCAGGGTGGAGGGGAGGGGAGACAGCCCGTCTGTCTACGGAGCAGCCAAACCAATTTGCCTCCTAGTCACTTGACTCACCTTTCTAGAACAAGGAGTACTAAATCAATCTTTTCCCCAAAGCAATGCTTTTCTGAGCTGTTTTGGAAGCACACACATTTTGCCTGAGTGTCCTTACTCTCTGCATGGTGCTCCTGAGTCCAGAGCTGTCTGTGTTGCAGTCACCAGCTTACCCACTACCAAGAACCATTTCCTTCCATCACTGATGTCATAGCTGGGCTGAGCTGACTGTGCCCATAGTACGTTGGTGTCTTAGTGAACACGAAGCCCAGTTACTGAGCCCTTATCATGTGTAGGCCCCAGACTGAGCCCTTTGCATCTGACTTTGGGCTCACAGCAATTGCATAGGACTAAAGCTGTTCTTATTCTCTGTTAAGATTCATAGGCAGAGGCTCGAAGAGCTTTAGGGTCCAGTCCAAGATCATATCACCACTGAGTAGCTTGGGGAGGTTGGATGGGTTATCCAAGTGCACTGAGAGCCTAGGCTCTGCAGCCAGACTTCCTGCATTCCAATCCTGGCTCCTTGTCCATTACCTATTTGGATTTGCCTCTGTTTCCCTACCTGTAAAATGGGATTAATAATAATACCTACCTCGTTGTGTCATTGTAAAAATTAAATACATGAATCTGTTATGGCCTGAGAGCTCTGTGCCTGGCACATACTAAGGGCCACATGAGTGATCACTGTTGTCATGGTTGTTTTTCTTACATTGAGTCTTAAAAATGGGACAGTGAGGCAAGAAAAAAAAAAATGACCTGAACAGACACCATTTCATGTTGCCTCATGAGATCTCTTCTGGCCAAGTGACACAGCACGAACTTCCTCCAAGCTGCTGCTCCCAACCCCAGGGGCTTTCAGCCACCCACAAAGCCAAACCAGCCACTTCCAAAGCCACATTCTTCAGGTCAGGGATAAGTCGCTGTAGTAACAGGAAAGGGGGCGAGGGGGCATAACTCTTTTCTATAAGAGCCAGCCACGATTTTCTTTGGAGAAGCATACTATGTGGTCATCCAGGACATTGCCTTTTGTCAATATTTAGGAGCACCTAAATAGCTTAGGAGCACGGATGCTTTGTGTATCTCCATTTCCACAACACACCATGGACTATCAGTGCTACAGGAAATTCCGCCATTAGTGCCTTTAACTCTAATCAGATTACAGAACCAATTCCAGGAACTCCAGAGCCAGTTCAGAAAACTCATTTTTACCAAAGGGTGTCATGAGACATCACCTGCCTCCCAGTGACAGGTTACAAAGGTTAAGAGACCTGCAGTTGAGGCTTTCTTCACTCCTCTAAATTGGCGATGGCTTCAGTCTAGGCCAAAATCAGCTTCAATTTGGAATCCCAATCAATAGCCCTGTGAACGACTTCGTTTTGAGGGGCCCTAAGTTGGCTGAAGGAAGATAGGCCTCACCATCATATGGGCTAAAACAGGTGGGCCTCCCTGAGCTCAGGGAGCTACAAAGACTTTTTGGGCAGAGCAATAGGAATGTTACTTTTGGCATAGGACCGGAGGTCAGGTTTATAGCTCTGAGTCTGCGACACAAACTCCAGGCTCTCATGACCTTCAGGAAAGACAAGGTTTACTACTGATCTCATTTAGACGGGAGAGGCTCTTTCCAGAATCCCTGAGTATAAGGAATGCCTGATTTAGGAGAGGGGGTGAGGGAAATGGAATGAACCCTTAGGACTGGTGTCTAAGATAAGTGCCCTTAGGGGCACCTGGGTGGCTCAGTTGGTTAAGCATCTGCCCTTGGCTCAGGTCATGATCCCAGGGTCCTGGGATGGAGCCCCATGTCCGGCTCTCTGCTCAGCAGGGAGCCTGCTTCCTCCTCTCTCTCTGCCTGCCTCTCTGCCTACTTGTGATCTCTGTCAAATAAATAAATAAAATCTTAAAAAAAAAAAGATAAGTGCCCTTAGAATTCCCCAGGGGGAGGGGACATCTCTATAAAGACTCATAAGTCTTTAAGATTTTAGAAACTTATCTTGATGTGGCTTTATCAGCATTCCTATTACATATGTTAGTAGAAGGTACTTATCTCCATGGCACCATCACCTAACTGAACTCTTTTATTTTATGATAAAGAAGCTGAAGCCCAGAGTCAGACGGCAATATGGTAATGAAGGCCCAGAACACAAGATGGCAGCCCTCAGTCTAGTTTTCCACACTCAGAGCCACACTGCTAAAAGATGATTCTAAAAATGTCCTTCTACACAGATCATTCCTCCTCTCTCACAGGCTGGTGGGTCACCTCCCAGCAGATAGTTCTATCCACAAACTATTCAGAGTCCTCTGAAGCCTGTCTCACCACAAACTAGAGCTTCTGCTGAGATGGGGAGGGAGGATTCAAGTTTTGTTTGAGAACAGAAGTGATTAAAAGACTCAACAGAGGGGCACCTGGGTGGCTCAGTGGGTTAAGCCTCTGCCTTTGGCTCAGGTCATGATCTCAGGGTCCTGGGATTGAGCCCTGCAGGGAGCCTGCTTCCTCCTTGCTCTCTGCCTGCCTCTCTGCCTACTTGTGATCTCTCTCTCTCTGTCAAATAAATAAATAAAATCTTTTTTTTTAAAAAAGGCTCAACAGAACAATCCTGCTGATTCAGAATGACTAGAGAGTTGTCTTCCTATTACCTCGTGTTTCTGCTCATGCTTACTGAATGAATGAATATATGGAGAATTGAAATATAATACAAGCAATGCTACTCAGTTCAATTGAGTCTTTCTTCCCGTAGTGTGTTGAGGTCATTATGATGAGTATGGATTACCGCTCTGGAGAATTCAAACAATGGTGAAAGCGTTGACAATCTTCCTTTTAGCAAATTTTTGGTAATTTACCGACCCTGTTGTAGAAGGTGAGGGTGTCCAAGCTTGCTCTTTTCTTTTTTAAAAAGTGAATCCCTTCATATCTGTCTGCTTATCTTTCTTTCTTTCTTTTTTAAGATCTTATTTATTTATTTGACAGAGATCACAAGTAGGCAGAGAGGCAGGCAGAGAGCAAGGAGGAAGCAGGCTCCCTGCAGGGCTCAATCCCAGGACCCTGAGATCATAACCTGAGCTGAAGGCGGAGGCTTAACCTACTGAGCCACCCAGGCGCCCCTGCCTGCTTATCTTTCACTTAGCCTTTTCTTCATAATAATATCGTAAGGAATGTACACACACACATCTAGTTATCTGAGACTTCAGTTGATTGCACCCTAGTTAGCCAGTTAATAGGACCATCACACAGAGGATTATGTCTTAAACATTTCCCCTGAATTCTCTGTTAACAAGACCAGAGACAGGCCATGGGTCACTTGATCCTTTTTACTTCATTTAGGAACATGAATCTTGAGGCCACGAGGCAGAAACCAGCCCACTGACACAACTGGCAACTAGACACAAAACAATTCAGTGATGGGTTCAAGAAAAATGAGGTCAAGTTTAAAAAATAATTTTAAAAAATTCAATGACCAGGGGCGCCAGGGTGGCTCAGTGGGTTAAAGCCTCTGCCTTCGGCTCAGGTCACAATCCCAGGGTCCTGGGTTTGAGCCCCGAATCGGGCTCTCTGCTCAGCTGGGAGCCTGCTTCCCTTCCTCTCTCTCTCTCTCTGCCTGCCTCTGCCTACTTGTGATCTCTGTCTGTCAAATAAATAAATTAAATCTTTTAAAAAAAATTCAGTGACCAGTTCAGATACACCTTAACTCACTACGTATTTTTGAGCAGGCAATGAATGAAACACAAAGAAGAGTAGGCAGAGATGTTTCGGAAACTAAGTTAACAGAGGCTTTTAGTGACACCTTTTTAAAATTTATTGCTTCTCAGCTAAAGCAATAAATGTTTTAAATGTTTTAACATTTTATAAAATGATTTTTAAAATCACAAATCAAGATTTATCTACATTCAGGTAGATTCTGCTGGCTCATGTCCAAAAGACTTGGTCCTCCTGAGGGTAGTATCCTTTGCTTTTCTTCGAGTATCTTATTAACACTTTTACTTCTCAGGAATTATGCCAAGTATCAAGGCTACAGAGGAAGGAGATCCAGCCCCTGTCCTATGGGAGCTGACATGAGAGACTAAACGCTCAAACATTTTCTCACTGTCACCATCACTTTCTTTCTTAAAATGCCATCAATCTGAGCTTCATAGACAATGCTCCTTACACATCCTGTGGTTTCTCCACAGGGTTCCTACATACTTGCTACTTAGTTCTCTTTAAGATGTACACGTAGTTCAAATTAAACAACTTCTCAGAAATGCTGCTGTGCATTTTTTTCTGTCTTTAACTCGTCACACACTCTCCCACCTCCGGCCTGGTCCTTTCTTTGGCTCTTGATCTGAAATAACATGGCACTAAACTGAGATGAGAAGGGCCTGCTTGTCTCAGGTGCCCCACATGGTGCTCACTGGTAAGGGTTTTGTTATATCTTTCTTTCCCAAGTTTGTCCTAGCCTATTATCCCTAGATTGTTTTCTTTCATATTAATTAACCATTATTTTTATCCACTGAAGCATTATTTGTAATAGCTAAAAAAAAAAAAAAGGCAAAACAGAAGTAACCTCTATCTTCATCTGTAGGAAGGTAGTTAACTCAACTATGGCATATCCATACAGTGAAACTCTCTTCATGCTTTAAAAAGAGTGAAAGGTCTTGGGGACGCCTGGGTGGCTCAGTTGGTTGAGGGTCTGACTCTTGACTTCCACTCAGGTCATAATCTCAGGGTTGGGGGATCGGGCTCCGTGTTCAGTGGTGAGTTGGCTTCTCTCCCTCTCTTTCTCCCTCTCTCTCTGCCCCTCCCCCTGCTCATTTACACGCTCTCTCTAGTATAAATAAACAAATCCTTAAAAAATTAAAAAGAATGAGAGGTGTCTCAAGATGCTGCACACATAAAAGCAGAGATTGGAATGGGGTGGTCAGAGGCTGGACTTCGGAGGAAAGAGGGAGATGTTGGTCAAAGGTTTAGCTATGGCAGGATGAATAAGTTCTGGAGATCTAATGGACAACATGGTGGCTAGAGTTAGTAGTACTGTATTGCATTCTTGAAATTTGCATAGAGTTATAATGGTAACTCTATGAGGTGATATGTTAATTAGCTTGATTGTGGTAATCCTTTCACAATGTACACATAGATCAAAACAACGTGTGTTCAACACCTCAAACATATACAATTTTTATTTGTCAGGTGTATCTCAATAAAGCTGGGGGTGGAAATGAGAGGTATGTATGATACATTGTAAAATTTTAAAAAGGCAAGTTAGAATAACAATATGTGCTCTTAAAAATACATATGTGAGGGGCGCCTGGGTGGCTCAGTGGATTAAGCCGCTGCCTTCGGCTCGGGTCATGATCTCAGGGTCCTGGGATCGAGCCCCACGTCGGGCTTATTGCTCTGTGGGGAGCCTGCTTCCTCCTCTCTCTCTGCCTGCCTCTCTGCCTACTTGTGATCTGTCAAATAAATAAATAAAATCTTTAAAAAAATACATATGTGAATCTGTAGAAAATACATATGTGAATCTGAAGAAAGTGATGTGAATACACCCATACACAGTATTTGAATGAAAAAAGTTTTAGGAGACAAACAGACTTAACAGTGAGGAGTCTAGCAAGTGAAGCAGGGAAGGAACAGATAAAGGAAGGAATGCACTTTCTAATTCTGCACTTTGCTATTGATTATTTTGACAATGAGTAGATATACTTGTTATAAATAAATAAAAAGGAGAATATAATATTTTCCTAGATATTTCAAAACTACATATTCTTCTGGACTTTTTTTTTTTTTAAGATTTTATTTATTTATCTGACAGAGAGACAGAGAGGAAGGGAACACAAACAAGGGAGCAGGAGAGGGAGAAGCAGGCTTCCCGCTGAGCAGTGAGCCCAATGCGGGGCTCGATCCCAGGACCCTGAGATCATGACCCAAGCAGAACGCAGACGCTTAACGACTGAGCCACGCAGGTGCCCCTATTCTTCTGGACTTGCATAGCTGTTGAGTTTTCACATACTTTGATAATACCCTTATCTCCTCTTTGATAGCTTCAGGGAATTAATTCAGGCCCCAGACTAACAAGTGTGTGCCCCCCTTTCCTGTCTGTTGCTTCTCCAGGCTCCCCATCCCCTGGGATAATACAGAGTGTGTTTCACTCAGACTCATTGTACACCATTCCCAGAAATCATGGTCAAGTGATAGATGGATGTCCTGGAAAATCTATTCTCTATGCCCTGAAAGGAAGCCAGAGGTATAATTTTCAACTCACAGATCAGGAAACTGAGGCATGGAAAGTTGACAGGGGATGCCCAGGCCACATGAGAGGTTAAAAGTAATGAGATGTTCTGGAAAAGGTCTTGGGTTCAAAGCCCTGAGTCCCAAGTTCAAGTTCTTGACATATTACATTTTCTTTAAGCAAAATTTTAACTCCATGAGCCCCAGTTTTCTTGTTGGTAAAATAAGGATTAGAATGCCTGCCTCCCAGAGTGGTACTATTACATGAGAGTATTTAAATTTTTATCCTATTGTAAAGCACCATATATATCATAGGACCAACAATCAGAAAATTAGATGTGAACAGTCAGACCGTTGTGGTTGCATATACAACTAGACTTTGTTTGATTTTCTTATGCTCAAAACACAAATTTAAAACTTTCTTTCAAACATCTTAGAAGTAGTCCCTTTGCCTTGAATGGTCTTATTCTTTAAACTCAAGCTTTTTTGTTCTCCGCCCCAAATATTTCTCTTCATGCGTTTTAAAAGAGGCACAGAAGTATCAGTTCCACAAGGAAGGCAACAGTACTCTACTAGAATGCCATACCAAATTGGAGAGAAGTCTAAAAGCAGATTAAAGTTGTTTCAAATGCTTCAAAGAGGAGGAAAAATCTAATCCCCCAAGGCTTCTTTAAATCCATAGTCCTTAATTTCACAAAACTTCCCAAGTCTTTTAAAGGCCCAAATATCATTTTACAGTGTGAAGGAGTAATGGAGAACATTTCCCAATTTTTAAGAACATTCTTCCTTCCTTAAAAAGGGGCTCGAGAAAGCTGGGTCTCCCCTCACAAAAGGAACTGGCCGGAGTGGATGGCGACTTGCCTGTCTTAGCAGGGAGTGGGGTCAGCCGTCCCCAAGAGCCCTGAGCCTGCAGTAGACAGCTAACAACTACCTTGAGAATTCCTCAAAGAAGCAGTGCCAGGCCTTTTCCCTGTTATTTCTGGGCGCGATTTTCATGTCTGTCATTGTGTGGAAGAACGCCCAGTCCCTCTACCGTGTAACACTGAAGGAAAGAAAGCTTCCAAATGAGAAGAAAAACAAGGCTGGTTATAACAGACACAAGTAGGACCCCTTCTGCTGCTTTAGAAAACTGTTCTTCCTAAGCTGTCCTCACCTGCCCAGAGAGGCCAACCCTTGTCCCGAAACACTTCCCTGACTCTTCCCCTGCTGACCTATGGAAGCAATGATAAGAGCCCCCATTATAGCATGAATACTGGTTGAGATGACTCCGGTACCAAGGACTTTGTCAAAGGGCTTATGTGAGGCAGATACTATTATTAGCCCCATTTTACAGATGACCAGGTTGAGGTCTGAAAGCCTAATGCAGCGGCCAAGTGACACATAGCTACTTAGGGGGTTGAGCAGGTACTTGAACCCAGATCTTTCTGACTCTGAAGTCTGTGCTTAGCCAGAACAATGCACTGCCTAAATACAGACCACATGGCCCGGGTTGAACACTTCTGTTCTACTTCATCACTGAAGTTATTCAGCTAACTGGTATTACGGTTAACAATAGTGGCCCATGTCCCCGCTAAGGGTGCTCAGTGGCTTACATGCCTGGTCTCATTTAATGCTTCCCAGCAGGTGTAAATGGAACAGACTACCCTGACCCTGGAAATAATTTCTGCCTCTCCTGTCAGACTTTTCTTCTCTCCTCTCCTGTTCTCTTCTCCCTCTTTCTTCATCTCTGGTTGCATTTTTACCTTGCCTTCAGACTGGCCTAACATGCAAACCTCGTCGTGAAGAAGATGGTGACAGGAGACATCTTTTCAGGTGTCTTCTGCTTTAGTTGCCGGGGAAGTTATGAGTGTCCCTCCCTGCTCTCCGTCTTCAGGATGCCTCCCCGCGGAAAGTGCCGGAACGGTGACCTCAGACCACAGCTTGAACGCTGATTGGAAGTCACCCAGCTCCCGAGGTGATAGAGTGTCCTTTCTTTAAAAAAGGAGATAAAAATAGCTAAGAAACAACACTTTCCTTAGTTCTCTGAAAGGTTGGCATCCTTCCAGGATAGACTTATGTACTTTTTGTACTTGGAGGAAAAAAAGAGATGGGATCTGATCCAAGAATGGTCCTACAAACGAGAGAAATATGGAGCAAGCAGCTGGAGCCGAGCGGCCAAGTGGTACCACCAGCTGCAGGCCCATTAATTAACATTCCCTGGTATGTAGCAGCTCCGGTGACCTTGATTCTTGTTGAATTCACAGAGATAATTTTTACAGAGCCTCCACTTTTCTCGCCGCAGTGTATTTATCCAAGGAGTACCTTGCATATTTCCCCCCATCTCTCTGAGCAGTAAATTTATTCTAATTGCAAAGAGATACAGTAAAAGCCTGATTGAACACTTGGCAGTTTATAGAGATTTATTTCTGGGGCTTAAGGGGGTTTTTAGAGTGTGTGACTAGAGCGGGGTGGAGGGGAGCTGGGGAAAGGAGCCCAGGAGAAAATGTAGATTTAATGGATCTATAAAATGACCCCTCTAGATAAAGGCTTGTTCCAAAGACTCTTAAACAGCCTGACCCAAACCAGGGTCTGTGACAGCCAGTACGACATGAGGTGTCTAAAGAATTGCATATCCCTCTCTGGGTTTTCAGGTTTCCATATGAAATTTGTTATTCCTCACGCAGAGGTGGGACAAGGGTGAGTCTGTTTTCCAGAAAGAAGAAGCATACTTAACTACAAATTTCTAAATACTAAAAGCTATGAAAAGAGGCGAAAGTAAACCTCCAGCACCTGCCCTTAAAATCACTCAGCCTTTTCTCTAACCTTCTGGAAGCTGCATTCCGAATTTTAAGCATACTATCTTAGAAGGTGAATCATGAGAGCCTGCCCTTTGTACCAGGATTTCTGTGCTTCCATACCTAGTTATCCATGACACTCCCAGCTGATGGTGAGACAGACGGACACTCTCTCCTCTAATGGGGCCTTCTGCTCAGAGTCGACTTTGCCTGTACACACCACTGAACTTTTCCACGAAATCCTTCTAGGCTTTGGATCCCATGAGTGACATTTGTCTTTTTGCAAAGCAGCTGCTTTGCAAGTTTTGCTGAAGATGAATTTTAGGATTTCAGCTGTTAACTTTGTTATATTGTAAATCTACTCACTGTACTAAAATGGAGACCTTTGTTCTGGAAGAAGACGCAAGATAGAAATGGATACAAAGTAGATGCTAGTGAGGAAGAAGCCTGCAAAATCTGTGACTGGCCTCTTTGGCCAGAGGCTAAATGGGGAGTGGGTGAGTGGTTTGGGATGTCCCCTGCATTTTCGCTTTTTTTCAGGAGTTGGCATAAGGGGACCTTAGGAACTTTTTTTTTTTTTTAAGTTTTTGTGAAGTTTAACACATAGAGAGGGAAAAGGCCATTTAACAAGTTGTTTTAAAGTTAACACCCAAGTCAAGGCATATATAATATTGCTAACTTTCCCCCATAAGCCGCTACCATGCTCCTCGAGAAAGCTGCTATTGTGGTGTTCATGGGAATCACTTCTGTGCCTTTTAAAATAATCCGTTAGCACCTAGGTGTGCATCTATATAGAATAGTTTAATTTTCTTTTCTTTTCTTTTTTTTTAAAGATTTTATTTATCTGTTTGTTAGAGAGAGAGAGAGTGAGCACAGGCAGACAGAGAGGCAGGCAGAGGCAGAGGGAGAAGCAGGCTCACTGCTGAGCAAGGAGCCCGATGTGGGACTCGATCCCAGGACGCTGGGATCATGACCTGAGCCGAAGGCAGCCGCTTAACCAACTGAGCCACCCAGGCGTCCCTAGAATAGTTTAATTTTCTATCTTAGAACTTCATATGAATGGAACTCCTGCCCTGTTCTTTTGTATCTGGCTTCATTTGCCATTATGTTTGTAAGAGCCATTCATCTATTTTGTATGGAGCTAAAGTTCATATTCACTGTGGCCCAGTCATGGTGGCACAGTATTTTTTTTTTTATTTACAGAACTGTTACATGTACTTTGGGGGGATGTCCAGGTTATTTCCATTTTGGGGCTGTTGCTAACAAAGCTGCTACGAGTGTTCATGGGCACGCGTGCAGGTGCACATGAGAATTGGCTCGGCTGGCCTGGTTGGTGTCTAACAATGCAATTTGAACAAAGCCTGAATCAAGATTAGTCCTAGGTTTAGGGACACCTGGGTGGTTCAGTTGGTTAAGCATCTGCCTTCAGTTCAGGTCACGATCCCAGGGTTCTGGGATTGAGCCCCGCATCTGGGTCCCTGCTTGGCGGGGAGCCTGCTTCTCCCTCTGCCTGTTGCTCCCCCTGCTTATACTCTCTCTCTCTCTCACACACACACTCTCTCTGGCAAATAAATAAATAAAATCTTTAAAAAAAACAGGTTAGTCCTAGGTTTAATGACAGAATGGACAGGATTTGTCATTTGTTCATTCATCCAATAAACATGAACAAAACTTCTACTGCAGGACTAGTGAATATGTGACACACAAACTATCTCTCCTCTCGTCTATGCTCACAACAGACATTACTGATTCATATGGGTGTCCTTTCATATTGAGTCTGAAGTGGCTTCAGAATTGTTTGAAGCATGGTCCTCAAGGCAGCTACTATTAAAGATCAGAGATGGGAGTGTGATTGTTAATTTTCTATCTCAACTTGGCTAGGCCACAGTGCCCAGATATTTGGTTAAATATTATTCCAGACATTTCTATGAAGGATTGTTTTTTTAGTTCAGATTACGTTTTTAGTTAAGATTTACTCAAAGTCAGTAGACTTTGTTTGGACTTTTTATTCAGTAGACTTTGAGTAAAGTAGATAACCCTCCATAATGTGGGTGGGCCTCATCCAATCAGTTGAAGACCTAAGAGAAAGAAGACTGACTTTCCATGAGAAAGAAAAAATTCTGCCAGAAGACTGTCTGGATTCAAACTACACCTCTTCCCTGGGTCTCCCGCCAATGGACTACCCCTGCAAATTTTGAACTTGCTATTCTGTGGGATCATGTGAGCTAATTCTTTAAACCCCCCCACACACTGGTTTTGTTTTCCTGACTAATACAGGTGGCATGATACTGACATAATATTGTCTGATGGCAAAGGAACAGAAAGCTTCTCAGATTAAGTAAAAGGGATTTATAATGTTGATAGAGTGGAATCTCTTAGAATTAAACATCAGGAAATACTTTAAGATTTAGTATTACCCTCCTCAATAGCAAATCATTATAGCACTGGTTTCATCTGAGGTATTTTCTAAAATAAAAATGTGAGCTTAGGGGTGTCTGGCTGGCTCAGTTGGAAAAAAAGCATGCAACTCTTGATCTCGGGGTCATGAGACTGAGCCCCATCTTGGGTTCTACTTAAATTAATAAAACTTTAAAAAATCTGGTGAGTGTATATACAATTTCTCCCCTATTTTGTGAGTGTCATCAGATGCTCTCAGCCAGTGAGATCTAGAGCAGAGAAACTATTCTGACCTTCTCAGCCAGTGAACATTAATGTGTACTACTGTGGCTGTTTCCAGCCAAGAAGCTAAGCTTCTCACTACACTGGCAAATTTGGATGTGTCCTGTGATATATATTGGTTTTTTTCTGCCCTAACCTCCCTTTCTGCCTTCACTTTTGTGTTCTGACAAACAGATCTGACCCAGACTCGTTGACCAGAATGTATAGCTAATAATACCGGACCTACTGCAAAGAAATAAAGGGGAAAGTGTCATGTTAGATGTTAGGATACGGGTTTTCTGGAAGCTGTAGGTCCTCCTACGCATTGGATAAAGAAGCAGAGAGTCTAGTTCAGCAGGTAAATAGGGATATCATTGAGGGAGATATTTGACTTAGGTAGGTCTTCATGATGGGTCAGGGAAGCTCAGGATTGACCAAAAATATATGACAAGGACCTGGAAGAAATTATGGAAGAGAGACTGGAAGAGCATTGGCCGGTGTGCAAAGCCTGCTTCACATCTCTATGGGGACTATGCCAGCTGGGGGTCTTCAGGCTGCTGCTTACTAGGGAAGGGTGACGGCCAGGCCTCTGCTCTGAGTCGTGTGCTGGCTGTGCTCTCTGCTGCTTCTCCACCTCTTCCCTCCCACACGCTCCCCTCTGCAGATCAGCCCTGTCTGTAAGGCTCCTGGTTCCCACTGCTCCATCACTTGGTTTGGCTTTGGGTTTTTGTAGCGGGTGTCATTGATGTCCTGCCCAGGTCCTCAGGCCCACCTTGGAGTTCACCTGCAGTAGTGGTAGACAGTCTCCACGGACTGGCAACTCCCTACCTCCAGTATCCATATCTCTCTGCTTCTCGAAGAGTTGTTTTGTTTTTGTTGTTGTACCAGAAAGCTTGCTGGGGGCGCCTGGGTGGCTTAGTTGGTTAAGCGACTACTTCGGCTCAGGTCATGATCCTAGAGTCCTGGGATCAAGTCCCGTATCGGGCTCCCTGCTCAGTGGGGAGTCTGCTTCTCCCTCTGACCCTCCCTTCTCATCCTCTCTCTCTCTCTCTCATTCCCTCCCTCTGAAATAAATAAGTAAAAATCTTTTTTAAAAATTAAAAAAAGAAAAGAAAAAAGAAAAAAAGCTGCTGGGCTGCAGGAATGTGCATCCCCAAACAGGGGATGTCAGGAGTCAGTGTATAAATGCCCCAGCCTTCCTGTTCTCCAGTGGGATCTGAGGTATGGCCCACATGGTTTCTCAGGGCGTGTCAAGAAGGATTAAACCACAGTTCCCCATGGTGGTAACCTGCTTGTTAACATACCTTATATTGGCTTTTCTCCCTGCTCTGTTTCCCTTCCCCCACTCTCCCTTGTACATCCTCGAATGCCCTCCCAAATAAACTTCCTGCATCAAAGTTCTTGTCTCAAGGTTGGACTTTGGAGGTCACCGTTTTATGTGACCTCCCAGTGGCCACACTTTCTGACTCCTAGCCCTTATGACTCTTAAGTTCAGAATTCTGTAAGCAAATCTGATTTGTCCAGATCAAGGGTGACACATGTGTTCCTGGTTCACTTAGCTATGGGTTGGGTCGCGTAGGCAGTGGGCTTAGTGTTATTTAGGACATGAATGACTTTTCTTGTACGTCTGTCTTCTCCATGCCAGGTGTCATGCTGGGCAATCGGACACAGAGGACAAAACCCAATTTCTGCCCTTAAACAGTTCTACTTGGGAAGTAGACTTATACATCACGAAATGGTAGGTTCTAGAACAGTGGGGGGAGGGGTAATAAATGTTTTGGAAGTAAAGTAACTATAGGTTGGGGCTCATCCAGAGAAAGGGTAGAAAAGATTTTCCAGGTAGAGGACAGAATGGAGCGATGGAGAACACAGGTTGCCAGGCATTGTCTTACTTTAGCAACTTCTCTTTGTGGTTTGTTTTCTTTCTAAGAGGAAGAGTGAGGCACCACAGGAGAACCTCAGGTGCTCTGGGTTCAAGCTTTCCATTATCTCCCACATCAGTGGGAAGGTGTCCACATGTTTTGAAGCCAAGGGACACATTGCTTTACAGTAGAGGGAGAAAAGTTAGAGGATGTTGGAAAATGGAGAATTGGAGCATAGAGCCAGAATAAGCAGAGTGTGTTATACAGCTCATGGCAACTGCTCTCGGAGTCATTGGGAGTAATACTCATTATCACATAAGTTAATGCTTTGGATGAGTGCCTGTGACTCTTCTGCTTCTAGAAAGCCAGACTGCCTGTCTTCCACAGACCTGCAAGAGACGTCTCTTCACATGGAAGAGACCTGACGGTGAGGATGACTTTGAAAATATTTAACTACCATATCACAGCTAGCGGACCAGTTAGACAACACAGTCCACAGACACTGGGATGCTTGCACAAAGTGTGTGTAGGCCGGACCCCAGCCCTGTCTTAGGGACCATCAAACCCGACACTTGTTTGTCAGGAGAGGTTGAAGGACTAATCTGAGACCATGGGGTGACAGGGTGGGAGTGGAAGCCACTCCTCCATTCACCCTCCCTCCCTCTCTGCTGCACATCAGACTCCTCCCTGGCCTCAAGACCCACATGGGTCAGGTGTGCTACGGGTTTATCTTAGACTTGACTTATACCCATGGCTGCCCACAGGCAGGGTGTCTGATTCTTGAGGGATCCCAAGTGGGGAAAGCTTTGGTACCTCCCCTCAGAATTATAGCTCTTACACTGCTTGTGCTCATGTTGAAAATTCTTTATCCACTAGTAAATAAACATCTACCATTTATGTTTTTATCTACATCTACTATTTATGTTATATAATGTATGTGGTTACAAGCATAATTTATTTGCACACATATCACATAACATATGGGAAAGGACGCAGGGAATAGTCAGTTTTTTAAAAGTTGCCTATCAAATGTGTACTATGTCTCTATTATTTTCCTTAAATCCACCTAATTCTGACTCCAACTCCCCATCCTGCCAGGCTAGTGAGAAAGGTAACTATCTACCTCCCTCTTTTCAATCCAGAGACTTGGGCAGAAGTCCAGAGGCCTTTTGCAACACCAAGGCCCTGCCTTATCATCATTATTCATTAGTTCAACAAATATTTATTGAACACCTACCTCTTGCCAAGTCTGGCTCTTGGAGCTGATAAGTAGTGAGGTACAGAAGAGGTTAAATCCTTGCCCTCTGTTCTAGGCTGAGGAGCACTCTGTTCCTCATTGGTGAGACTGGGATTGGGCCTCCCTAGGAGCTCATGCAGCCCCTCCCCACTAGATGCTGCCTATCTGGGCACTGCGGGGAAGCAGGGAGAAAATCTCCCATCTAGATGATCCACACTCCTTCCTGAGGGGGACCTCTTCTCCTAGACTCATCACTTCTCCAAGTCATCCTCCCTGAGCCCTCCCCCCCCCAGACCATCCTTCATGGTGCCTCAAGGCACAAAACTTTTTTTAAGATCATAAATGTTATGTTTATTTCTTATTAAAACATCCATATATCAGAAGTCTCAAAACAAAATTATTTTGTATTTAATTCATTGACTTTTTAAAAATTGTGGTGTGGTAAAAATCATGTGAAATTTACCATCTTAGCCATTTTTTAAGTGTTCAGTGGCATCGAGTACCAAGGTGCAAAACTTTTATCCCAAGAGGCTGCATCCGATTTTTAGCTCTGCCCAAATCTTCCAAGCAAAGCACTGCAAAGCCTAGAAGTCTGTTTGAATGAAGGGAAAGGGAACCAATGTAATATTTTAGTCAACCAACCTGACATACAAACATTGTAACTGCCAAAAGAAGTTCCAGTGCTGACTTGTCCCTGCTGAACTTTATGCCACATTCCTACCATACACATTTGGTCAACACGCGTGTAAGAGTGTGTGTGTGTGCACGCGCGTGTGCATGTGTGTGTGCACACGTGCACCTGCATTTGTCCGGCAGCTGGGCCTCAGGAGACTCTGAAATGTGGTTCTCTCTGTTACCAGATCACTTTTAGTCAGAGTCCTGCTGCCTCTTGCTGATCTCCTGAGAAGGAGATTAACCTCCACACCACTTCAACCTAATTCCCACTGTCACTAGCTGGGAAAGTCCCCAGTAAACCCACGCTGGGTCAGGTATTTTCTGATCAAGGAGCAAGGATTATTTGGGGACATCTACATTGTAACTGGGGACACTGACTTCGAAAAAGCTCCCAAGACACAGAAGAAAGGATCTATAAGGACTTAATTTCATTCATTGTGACAGGACAAGATTTTTTGGATGGAGGAATAGTTTTGTGCTTCACTCTTTTTTAAGGAAGCTCATGTGATTTTCACATGTTTATCCAGCAATTTAAAACATGTTTGCGGGGTGGGGTGGTTTACAGCACTCTTCCTTGGCAATTTCATCTTCTGCAAATGGTGTAAACCATGACTGCTGTGCCACGGACTCTGATTTCTGACTTCCCCCTGATTCTGTTTTTATAAACCCAGCTTCCTGCTGGATACCTCCCCCAGGATACTCACGGAATCTCAAATTCAGTATGTGTGCAACTGAAGTCATCATTTCCCCCCTTAAACCAAGCCCTCTTCCTGATGTTTCTATTTCTTTTTTTTTAGAGAAGGAGAGAGAGCATGCATGACTGGGTGGGGTGGGGCGAGGGGTAGAGGGAGAGGGAGGGAGAGAATCTTAAGCAGGCATCGTGAAGCCTGACGCCCGGGGGCTCCATCTCAAGACCCTGGGATCTTGACCTAAGGCAAAGGCAGATGCTTAACCAACTGAGCTACCCAGGTGCCCCTGGTGTTTCCATTTCTTTTAATGGTGGTGTTCTTCTTGTTCCTTGTGTTTACAATCTTCAGGTGATCTCTGGGTCT
>ML104448.1:10775-23280 GCA_003697995.1 Taxidea taxus jeffersonii | reverse complement strand
CAGGTCAGATCATGATCTCAGGGTTGTGAGATCAAGTCCCATGTTGGACTCCTCACTGGTATGGAGGCTATTTAAGATTCCCTCTCCCTCTGCTTCCTTCCCCCACCCCATATATGTATATGAAAGATATATATAATATTTCTGTATACCGGGGACAAAGAAAAGTGGAAACTGAAAGATGTGATTTATAATAGCATAAAAACATCAAATGGCCAGGAATAAATGTAACAAAAATTTGTAAAGTAACTTCAAGCCATTACTCATGTAAGTTAAAATGAAGGAATATACGTTATTTATGTAATGGTAGATTCACTATTATAAAGATGTCCTTTCTCCCCAAATAGATCTGTAGATATATTGCAACCCATGTCAAATACCAAAAAATTTTAGGTAGATATTGACAATCTGATTCTTTTTTTCTTTAAGATTTTATTTATTTGAGAGAGAGAGAGAGCAGGAGCGCATGAGAGTGTGAGCACAAGTGGGGGTGAGGGGAGGGAGCAGAGGGAGAGGGTGAAACAGACTCCCCGCCGAGCCAGGAGCCCAATGCAGGGCTCCGTCCTCATGACCTTAGCTGAAGGCAGATGTTAACTGACTGAGCCACCCAGGAGCTCCTGGTTTTCTGTTTCTGTCATTTTTCTCTGTATTTATTAATTGGTCTTTTATTACTCTAAGAATCTATCCCTTTATTGTTAATTATTTTTTACAGTATGGACTCATGGGTATTGTTTAAATCTATAGGTTATAACCCATTAATTTTACTATTTTATTGCTCATATTGTCCTTAATGTGAACATTGGGGGATCTTTTCTGGTTGGCTCCCATGTCCTTTCCAAAATGCCCCCATCATTTTTGGAGCATTTCCTTAATTTCTGGCATCACAAGATATTCTAGGCACTTCGTGTGGTTTTTTTTGCTCCAGAAGTATAATCACTCATTTCTCCATGGAGCCCATGTTCTTTTTCATTGGAGGATGACATTTATAAATGAAGAATTTGTACACTAAGTTTGCTTATTGCTGATGAGTATCATTACTTAGAGTCCCTGTCAGTTCACAGAGCTAGGAAATGTATTAGCGCCCACATACGTGCACATCTATACTAGTCTCTGTCTGTCATTGTGACCTCATTCAGACACTCCTGACTCCAGCTCAGCACCACCAGGATCATGCTGATCTGCTCTTTCCTTGTTTTTACTTCTTTCTCCCACAGTGAGAAACGTGGCTATCATTTCCCACAATACATGTATGTATTTAATCTTTGTATACACATGAAATAGTTCAGAATTGCTCACCTTTGCCTTTATGACCATATAATTTATCATCTGAATTAGGATTTGAGAGAGAAACAGGGCATTACTAATTATTATTCAAGGATAAAGGTATAAACATAGACTGTTTCAGGGAAACTGGGAGGTGTGGCCCCCTGCATATGGTATATATTATACTAATTTATTATCATTATAGCTGTTTTTGTCCTTCCCCTATTTTAGCCTCATAAATTTTTTTGAAGGATGGAGAAATCACTCTTGAAAATATAATGTGTTGAAGGTTACTAAAATGGTGAACATTCAGCAATTTATGTACTGAATAGAAAACATTTTCTGTAATCATAGTAGGCTGCTTTGGTGAAAATACTGAGTTCTATTAAAATTCCTTCGGCGTTGGCAGGAACAGAGCAGCGCGCTGTTCTCTGTTCTGTTTGGATCACTGCTGTGAGTTAGAATTGGAGTTTCTCAGGTTTCCCTTGAGAAGGTTTTATTTCATTTAATGTTTCAGAATCGTAAGTTGTTTTTTTTTTAAAGCTTTTATTTATTTATTGGACAGACAGAAATCACACAAGTAGGCAGAGGGGCAGGCAGAGCAGGGAGGGGAGAAGCAGGCTCCCTGCCAAGCAGAGAGCCCGATGCGGGACTCGATCCCAGGACCCTGGGATCATGGCCCGAGCCAAAGGCAGCGGCTTAACCCACTGAGCCACCCAGGCATCCCCAGAATCGTAAGTTTTAAAAAAGAATTTTGGCTAAAGAAATACTCATTTGAGGTACCTATCTGGTGGTTAGTAACATTTCCCTGTTCAGGTGGACACACGTTTGCAAAATGGATTTGCTCCTGGGATGAAACTGGAGGTGGCTGTGAAGACAGACCCTGAAACCTACTGGGTTGCCACCATCATTACCACCTGTGAGCAGCTGCTGCTCCTCCGTTATGATGGCTACGGCGAGGACAGGAGGGCCGACTTCTGGTGTGACATCAGGAAGGCTGATCTCTACCCCATTGGGTGGTGTGAGCAGAATAAGAAGACCCTTGAAGCCCCAGAAGGTAATAGAATACTTGCTCACGAGACGTGATATGGTACTGCTGTGTGCATAACTTTGAGGTTTTCGTTCTCCCGCACATTAGGTTTTTCTAACTTTCTGGGGTTAGCATTTTGGATGAAAATATTGATAAGGAATAATGCACATTTCCCTACCTTTAAAAATTATTTTGGAAGCTTCGTAAAGCCTTGGTTTTTTATGATACTCCTAGGAAGCATCAGTTGCATATCATTCCGTAAAACTGTGAGGCTTTTTGAGTTTGGGACTTGAAGGTCTGTTTGCCTTGAAGTAGTTGGGCCAGATTGCTGTGCTGTTGATTCTCTTCTGATTTTATTGACCTCCCTCTTCTCACCCCTCAGTAATCTGGGACCTGTGAGTTCTTAAAATGAGTCACCGAAGTTCCCTTCCAGTAAAGAGCCTTACTGGGAGTAGAATCCAAATTGAGCCAGACAGAGACAGTAGGACAGGAGGAGGAGGAAGGTCATGTAAAGATGGAGAAAGAGAAAGAAGGCTTCAGGTTTAAGAAAATACCAGAGCTTATATGTTTTTCTTTCAGCTACTTATTTTGATAAAATTTCAGCTTTACAGAAAAGTTGCAAAAATAGCATAGAAAATTCTTAGAGACTTTTTGCCAGTGTTCCCTAAATGTTGATTTTTTACCAAGTTTATGTTCTCCATCCCTCTCCCTCCCTCCCTCTGCCTCTCATATACACACATGTGTGTGATTTTTCAATGAACCATTTGAGAGTCAGTTGTAGGCATGATGCCCTTTTATTCCTACCTTCATGTACTAATAAGGACATTCATTAGCACAATAAAATAACAAAATAAGGAAATTAACTTTGGTATAACACTATGATTTAATCTGTAGATCTTATTTAGTTTTTTTTTTAAGATTTTATTTATTTATTTGACAGAGAGAGAGAGAGAGAGATCACAAGTAGGCAGAGAGGCAGGCAGAGAGAGGGGGAAGCAGGCAGAGAGAGGGGGAAGCAGGCTCCCTGCTGAGCAGAGAGTCAGATGTGGGGCTCAATCCCAGGATCCTGAGATCATGACCTGAGCCAAAGGCAGAGGCTTAAACCACTGAGCCACCCAGGCGCCCCTCTTATTTAGTTTTTACCCATAATGTTCTTATAGTAAAAGGAAATCCCAGATATTATTCAGATACATATTCAGATATTATTATTTTTTAATTAACATATAAAGTATTATTTGCCTGAGGGGTACAGGTCTGTGAATCGTCAGACTTACACACTTCACAGCACTCACCGTAGCACATACCCTCCCCAATGTCCATAACCCAACCACCCTCTCCCTATCCCCACCCGCAGCAACCCTCAGTTTCAGTTTGTTTTGTGAGATTAAGAGTCTCTTATGGTTTGTCTCCCTCCTGATCCCATCTTGTTGTCTGCTTTTTCTTTGGTTGCTTGTATTTCTAGTGTCTTATGTAAGAAAGCATTAATTCAAGGCCGTAATGGTTGACACCTGTGTTTTCATCTAAGAATTTTATACTTTATTAGCCCTTAAATCTAAATGTTTCATTTTTTCCTTCGAGGGCATATGTTTCGATAACATCCATAAACATTAATGGGCTTAGCTTCTATTAAAAGTATAGTTCAGGTTCACTCAGAAAGCAAAACCCACTTTTTAAAATTTAATTTAATTTAATTTATTTATTAGAGAGAGAGTGAGAGAGGGGTGAGGGACAGAAGGAGAAGCAGGCTTCCTTCCTACTAAGCTGGTAGCCCCATGCAGGGCTCGACCCCAGGACCCCAGGATCATGACCTGAGCCAAAGGCAGACACTTAACCAGCTGAGCCACCCAGGCCCCCCTGCAAAACCCACTCATGTGCTGTACAGGAGACCCACCTAATGGAGAGATTCAGCAAGGATTAAAATACAGGGATGGGCAAAGATATATAAAAATCAAATAGAAAAGAAAGTAGGAGTGTCAGTCTTGGTATTTCATAAAGATCAGAAAGCATTATGAGATAAAAGGGTACTATATAATGATAAAAGCTGCAGTGCA
Source organism: Taxidea taxus jeffersonii (assembly GCA_003697995.1). Taxonomy (NCBI): domain Eukaryota; kingdom Metazoa; phylum Chordata; class Mammalia; order Carnivora; family Mustelidae; genus Taxidea; species Taxidea taxus. Next base: position 18,939 of record ML104448.1, on the reverse strand, counting down.
TGGTAAAAAAAAAAAAAGGTGACCATCTACATATAGTCATGGAGAGTTCTCCTGGTTATCTTGTTTCTTGAAAAGAGAAAAATGTATAAAGAATGAAGGAGGAGGCATATGAATGTGTATATGTGAAGTTCATTTTTTTGTGTGTGTGAAGTTTATTTTTAAAAAATAAAAGGGTAAGTCTATTAAAAAATTTCCTGTGGGAGGAGGAGCCCCAGTGGCTCATTCAGTTAAGCATCTGCCTTCAGCTCAGGTTATGATGTCAGGGTCCTGGGATTGAGTCCCTGCCTTTGGCTCCCTGCTCAGCGGGGAGCCGGCTTCTCCCTCTCCCTCTGCCTCTTTCCCCATTCATGCTCACATGCTTACTCTCTCACGTGCTCTCTCAAATAAGTAAAATCTTTAAGGAAAAAAAAAGTTACCAGTGGGGAAGGAAGGAAGTGGAATGAAGAGAGGGAGCCAGGGATAGAAGCTAGGTTTTCTGAATGTACCTACTTTGTAGATTTGAATTTTTAACTATGTATTTTGTATAACTATGAAACAAAATTAAATTTTAAAGAAATTTCTAAAAAACAAAAATAAAAGCAGCATAGAAATGTAACTGTGTATGGAGATTGTGAAGTGACCATTCAGAGAATTATTTCATTGGCTTTCAGATACAGTAATTTAAATGTACATTCCTAATAGGGGTATATCATAACCACAACAACAAAAGTAAGCTGTTTTTGGTCATCAATTGTTAGTGGCAAAATTGATGTTATTTTGAAGTAATATGCAGGTATTGTGGGATCAAGTCATAATAAAATGTGTGAGAGCTAGGGGTTTTAGCAGGGAAAAAAGGAAACCGAAGTTGGATAAATGAAGTTAAGTAGAAACAGTGTCTTCATGAATTTATATTGGAAATATCAATATGAGCTCCTGATATGATTTATGTCTTTTAAAAAAGGGAAGATACTTCTTTGTTCTAGATGCTGAAAAGCTCTAGAAACACAACAGTATAAAGAATATTAAGAAATGAGCACCCTCAGCACCGTGATTATGACCTCCAAATACCATTTTACCTGAATAAGTTATTGCTCCTTGGAGAAGGAGCTGATTCCTGGACAGGGGCAGGGAAGGTACAAGCTGAGCCTGGGATATCATTCATACCAAAAGTAGGAAAGATGTCAGTAACTGTTTAATAGGGTCATGTGTCAAAAGAGATTCCTTGTGGTTAAAGACAGGACGGTATGAGCATCAGTAAGATAATAGCTGCAGTGGCCTGGAACATGTCATATGTGATATAGCCAATAATTCTTAGCGAGACTTATAAACAGAACGCTCACTGATTGCCTTTGGAAGATACTAGGGAAGCCACTGATGATCTTGAAGGCTGGTAAGTACAGGGAAAGATAGAATCAAACATGTATCCTGGCTGAACTACACCTCAGGGTAATGAACTAGTTGAAGAAGTGAAATTTTTCTTTATAGAATATTTTCGTTAGTAAACAAAAAAAGGGATGATGGAAAAATCAACCATTTTTAGTCTCTAATGAATCAGTGTATCTATGCAGTGACCATTAAAAGCTGCTAACACCACAAAAGAAGAGGAGACAACCAGACTGAATGTGTTCTTGATGGACATGATAGAAGATTATGACTCCACTCATGAACTGTTCTCGACAGCGCCCCCCTCCCAAAAAAGAGATCTGAATTCGATCAAGCCTATAGCCCTAAATACTGATTTATAGAAAATACAGAGGTTAATGGAGCAGCTGGTTACCACTCAGAGGGAGGCAGCCAGTAAAAGCAGACTCAGAAGAACTCTAAAAAGATGAAAGTCTTTCTCTCAACAGCAAATACGCTGCTAGAAAAAAAGAGAGTAGGGAGATAGAGGGGAAGAAAGAACATATGGATTAAAACAGACTTGAGCAATGTATTAGCCATTTGCAGTATATGTCTCTCATTGGGATCCTGATTTGACCAAGCAAATTGGAAAAACTGTTTATGAGACATTTGGGGAAATTTAAATTTTGGACTAGATTTTTTTTATTGAAGAATTATTATTAATTTTTAAAGGTGTGATATTGTTGTATTTATATCAAAAGTTATTTTCTTTTAGAAATACATACTGGGGTGCCTGGGTGGCTCAGAGGGTTAAGTGTCCAGCTTGTGATTTCAGCTCTGGTCAAGGTCTCATGGGTCATGGGACTGAGCCCCATGTCACACTCTGCACTCAGTGGGGAGCCTGCTCAAGATTCTCTCTCTCCCTCTCCTTTGCCTTTTTCCTTCTCATGCACTCTGTCTTTCTCTGTCTCTCAAATATATAAATAAAAATCTTTAGAAATACATACTGAGATTAAACTGGATGGAGTTATATGATACAATTATATGATATTAGGAATTGGCTTTTAAATAATCTGTGGTTGGGTGGGGCGGACTATGTGAGGGTGTAGATCATCAGGGATTGGCAAAATATCTGTAGAGGACCAGACAGTAAATATTTTAGGCTTTACAGACCGTGTGATCCCTGTAACAGCTACCTAATGCTACCTTTGTAGTGTAAAGCAGCCGCAGACAGTGTGTAAACAAATGGGCATGACTGTGTTCCAATAAAACTTTAATTATAAAAATAGACAATAGGCCGAAGTTAGCCTCCAGGTTGTAGTTTGCCAACAACTCCTGGAGAGACTGACCATGAAGTGACAGTTGTGAAAGCTGGGGTACCTGGGGTCATTATACTATTTTCTCTACTTTTATATATATTTGAGGATTCCCATCATAAAAAAAAAAAGTAAGTAGTTAACTTTTGGATAAAATTGGGCCCAGCTGGGGCACCTGGGTGGTTCAGTTGGTTAAGCATCTGCCTTTGGCTCAGGTCATGATCCCAGGGTCCTGGGATCGAGTTCTACATCGGGCTCCCTGCTCAGAGGGGAGTCTGCTTCTCCCTCTCTCTCTGCTTGTGCTCTCTGTTGCTCTTCTTCAAATAAATAAAATCTTAAAAAAAAAAAAAAGTGGGCCCACCTCCCTGTTGCTGTATTCTTTTTGTTTTGTGTACACCTCCTATTAAACTAATGAGGAAGTAGATCTATTGAGACAGGGAATTTTTTTAAGCTCTGAAAGAAATAATATGTTGGAGTCAGATATTAAAAGTACAAATGTATCTCTAGGTCACTTTCAGTGGTTTTACTTCTCCATATTTGGTTGAGTTTAGTTTCTCTGTGTTCTGTAGCCGACATTATGAGTAATCACTCATTTAATCCCCTCATCTAGGCATCAGAGATAAAGTGTCTGATTGGGATGAGTTTCTGCGGCAGACCCTGATGGGAGCGTGTAGCCCTCCTGTTCCACTTCTCGAAGGCGTGAGTATTATTGCTTGCAGAATCAGTGTGGAAAATCCTTCTCATTCTTCAGTGATATTTCCTGTCCAAGGAATCTTAAAATTGGTTGCTCATTTGTCACTCTAACGCAAATAAGCATTATTACTACAGACCTAGACAATGGGTGTCAGTGGGTTTAAACTTATCCTCACATCTTGCCAACTGGTGCCTTACTCAGTGCCTAAAATGTTCTGAATTTGTTGCTAACACATAAAAATCTAGTTTTCCAGATTCTTTTATGAGATTGGAAAATGTGGCCTCTTGGGGCTCTCTGTCATCGAGCAGGTGCTGATTCCACTTCAGGAATTTTAACTCCCACCCCAGGTGACTTGAGACTCCCTTTTGTTTTGCTCAGAAGATCGCAAACCTGTTGTATTCTTAGCACCTGCCTGCCTTCAACCGTCCTTTTAAATTAGTGTAGCTTTTGAGCTCGTCAGTGAAAATAATACAGATTTCTTGTTTTTATGAAATCCGTTTACTGGTTGTGACATTTCTAAATTCTGTTTTGTCGCTTTCTGTCATACCAGTTACATTCTTTGTGGCATATGTGAAATGCAATGTATGAACATTCCAATTTCTCTACATTTTTGCCAACACTTGTTACTCCCTTTGGGTTATAGCTATGCTACTGAATATGAAGCAGTTTCTCATTTTGAGTTGCATTTTCCTAATGATAAATAATGTTGAATATCTTTTTCTGTACTGTTTGCCATTTGTATATCTTCCCTGGGGAAATGTCTTTGCCCATTTTTAAAATGGGTTGTCTTTTTATTACAGAACTGTGAGAGCTCCTTATGTCTGATAACAAGTCCAGGTCAGACACATGATTTCCAAATATTTTGTGGACTGTCTTTTCACTTTCTTTCTTTTTTTTAATTAATTAATTAATTAGTTTGACAGACAGAGATCACAAGTAGGCAGAAAGGCAGGCAGAGAGAGAGGAGGAAGCAGGCTCCCTGGTGAGCAGGGAGCCCAATGCGGGGCTCAATCCCAGGACCCCGGGATCATGACCTGAGGTGAAGGCAGAGGCTTCAACCCACTGAGCCACCCAGGTGCCCCGTCTTTTCACTTTCTTAATGATACCGTTTGCGGCACAAAAGTTTATTTTGATGTACTCCAGTTTATCTATTTTGTTGTTCTTGTTGCTTATACTTTTGGTGTTATACCTGATTAGGGTTAAAAAGATTTACTGCTATATTTTCTACATGTTTGATAGTTTTGACTCTTACATCTCATTCTGTGATCCGTTCACATTCCCCGTTAAAACTGGATTGACGGATACTCTCAGCTGACCTTTATATTTTATCCTCTGACTCATTTCCTTATGCTTAGCCAGGTCCTGGCACACACTAAACAAACACTGAGTAAAATTTTAATGAATGAATGAAATCTTGAACAAATGATTTAATAGATATACAGCTATAATTGACCTTGATTCTGCCATCCTGATTTTTAGCTGTGAATATGTTCCTCCATTTGTTCATATGTTCTTTTGCATATATATGAATATATAAGTGTTGCAGAGCAATTCTTATTAGTGAAAAAAAAGTAAGTTTGAATATTACGAAATGGTTAAGTGATGGCATTGGAATCAGCATTCCCTTTTATTCTTTATTCTAGCTTTTAAAAAAAATTATTTGATAGAGAGAGAGAATGCATGAGTGAGGGGTAGAGGGAGAGGAAGAGGCAGACCCCTCTGAGCAGGGAGTCCTGTGTGGGGTTGGATCCCAGGACCCCAGGATTTTGACCGGAGCCAACGGCAGATGCTTAAACTGACTAAGCCACCCAGGCATCCCTATTATAGCTTTTAATATGTATCTAGAGAGTGATCATTAAACTTTTCTGTTCCATCAGCATAATCAAAACACTCTGTTTATAGGAACATTGTTGTGAAATGAGTAAAAAAATCAGAAACAGCTGAAGTGCCATCAATAGATAAGTGGATAAATTGCTGCCCATTTATAACACAGAATATCAATAAAACAGTATGAAAGAATGAAGGAGATTTATATGTGCTATAACAGAAAGAGAGCCGTGATGCATTAAGTGGCAAACACGAATTGAAAGAGTATATACAGTGCCCCTACTTTTTTCAAAAAACATGAGAGAGACAGACACAGGTGGATGTTGACTGGTGTGTAGAAAACCCAGGTTCAGAGTGGGTGCCAGGCTGTTTACCGTGGTTCTTTCTCGGAGGTGGGATTGTGAGAGATTTTGACTTTTGTCATGTTTGATTTTTGTTTAACGGTGATCATATTTGCTTTTACAATCAGACTAAGTAATGATGATAATTTAAAATTTTTTACTAGATGAAACTATACAACATAGTCCTAGAGACAGAAGTCTGTTAAAATAGTTTCATTGCATTATAAGTAGAATTTCCTTTAAGGTACACATTTTCATGTCACCTAGAAATAATACTATAGAGACTTGTATGATATTAGGCCTTTCAGTGTCATGGCTTTGAGTGGGTGGAAATATAAAGGCTCATTGAAGATCCTTTACAGCTTGACTTTTTAAAATACTGTGTGAGCTTCTCATAATCATTTTCACCTCTTGTACCTACAGCTCCGCAACGGGAGGAATCCTTTAGATCTCATTGCTCCAGGCTCCAGGCTAGAATGTCAAGCTTTCCGGGACTCATTAAGCACTTGGATTGTTACTGTAGTAGAAAACATTGGGGGAAGGCTGAAGCTGCGTTATGAAGGACTTGAAAGTTCTGACAGTTTTGAGCATTGGTTGTATTACTTGGATCCATTTCTTCATCACGTTGGTTGGGCTGCTCAGCAGGGATATGAGCTTCAGCCCCCATCAGGTGAAGATGTCTATATAACATTTTTCTTTTAACTGTTACGTTATTGTTATGTTTTTACTAACGTTGAGGAGACTGAAAAATAGTATGATACTGTGTATTATAAAAGTGTAATAGAGATGTTGCCAAAAAACCGTCACTACTTAAGTGCCTATTTTTCTTTTGTTTTATTAATTTAGTAATTTGCCACACATCTTGATGTACCTTATGGACTCCTGCCCCAACTCCTACTGACCCCTTACCAAAACTGAAGGGAAAATTTTCTAGGTAGCATTTAGCTAGGTACAGGAGTAGGATAGGTCTTGGTTCAGAGTGAATTGTTGATTAGAAGAAATGACAACAATCTCAAAACCAGAGTTAGGGTTTAAAGCAGTCTGCACTTCTTATGTGCTTCATTTGGGGGGCTTACCTGATTTTGCGGCCTGCAGCAGTCCTGATCTTGCTGTGGGGATTTTGCCCAGGCCCACTACCCAGCTCTCAATAGAGGGGACAAAGTCCTGAAGTTAGGGTGCAGGTTGTGTGAGTGAAGATTGTATAAGTGCTCTGGAGCCCTTTCTTTTCCCCATGGAAAGTGACTTTTGTTTACGCGGATGCTTTCAGAACAGATAGAACGGGTGTACATTCTCCTCACTTAAAATGTCCCGTCTTGTTTTATAAAAGCCATCCGGCATCTGAAAAATGAAGCTGAGTGGCAGGAGATCTTGGCCAAAGTGAAAGAGGAGGAGGAAGAGCCATTACCATCATACTTATTTAAGGTAAAAACAGAACAGGACGGATCGGTGCCCACCTTCTCACAGCAGGCCCGGCAGTCGGGGGAGGCACAGAGCCCGGACAGTAACCCGGGGGGTCAGTGCGAATGCTGGGATGTCTGAAGAAGGAAAGGTTTGAAGGCTGGAGTGTTGGGGATCCTGCTTTTCTTCTAAAAGGTTTTCTCCCAACATTCTCTAAAACCATTTGAGTCTTTTCTTTTCCACTCCTAACTACATAGCCCCAACTCGTTATAAAATAAACTTGTTTTCCTCCAGGTGGCCTTTGTGTACCAAATACAGGGAGTAGGAGTACTTCCTGTATTTTGTTTCTGAATAATTTTTCCCAGGAAAGAAAATACAGGATTAAATTATTTACCAGGGACTGGACAGTTCTGTTTTAATTAATTAAGAGTAGTATTCAGCTACATATGAGTGTAAAGTGAATGTGAAAATGCTGTGTTTTTATTCCCTCTTGGTGTTTCATTTCAGGACAAACAAGTTATCAGCACTCATTCATTCTCTGTAAATATGAAGTTGGAAGCTGTGGACCCCTGGTCTCCTTTTGAGATCTCTCCTGCTACAGTTGTTAAGGTAAAAGGGGGACAACTCTCTTGGTATGAATACCTGCAAGGGTGACTGGTTTAGGAAAACGGTTAGAGTTTTGGTTTTCAGGCTCTGCTACTCTGAGCCATTCTTCTCCTAAGCGAGGCGAGAATGACTTCTGTGCATATTTTGTATTTGTACTGTCAAGTTCTCTGTGGCCCATTCCTTCTTCTGGGCCTGGTTGCCCCAGCCAACCACAACTTGGACACCTGGTCTGTGGGGCAGGCCTCGTGGTGCATAACCAGAGGACACTTCACCAGCAGGCAGGCCACGGTGTCTGGGAAGTCTGGGCACAGGCAATAGTGTCAGTGTCCACCCAGGTGCAGGGCTCAGTGGGTGAGGGGATGTGGGGGTGGGACAGGTGGTCTGTGTCATGAGCTCTGTCCAGGATTGCTCCAGAATGGAGTCCAGAGTCCAGGCTCAGACTCCAGTCTTTTAGAAGGCTGACAAAAGTAAGGCTCCTATGGGGAGTAAGCACAGGAGCTGGGCAGGTTGTCAGGCCCTGGTTAACTCTGTGACTGGCCCAAGGCACAAGACAAGCGGTTAGTTCAGGATTAGAGCAAGGCCCACTGACCCAGAGTAGAGCCAGAAGACAGGTGTGACTAGAGGAGTGGTCGCTTGGATGCTGAATTGTCTGACCTCTTGAG
>ML104448.1:0-10375 GCA_003697995.1 Taxidea taxus jeffersonii | reverse complement strand
TTTTTTTTTTTTTTTTGCCTTAGGAGAAGATTATTCTAAGAATAGGGAGGGATTCTGAACCTGCGGTGGGGTCAGAAGGCCCCTTCTGGAGACTGAAGGGCCGTGGGGTGGCAAGGAGCCAGAGCCGGTTAATAAAACCTTTTGGCATTTGAACTAGGCTAGGACCCAGAAATCCAATGTACAAGTTGTGGTGGACTCCTCACTCAGCCAAAACTAAGTTTTGTTTGGAGCCCAAATTCTTAGATTTGAACCCAGGTTCTGTTTCTGTCTTGCTGGGTAAAATGGGACAAGTTGTTTAACCTCTTTTTAAATCTCATTTCCTTATCTTCAGAATGGGGTTGATAATGGTACCTATCTATATCTTTAGACTTTATTATGTTGTGAGGAGGATTAAAACTGAGTTAATGCATGAAAAGCATTTAATCAGAACAGCGCTTGACGTAGTGGGTGGTGTTTTTTATACCCACTGTGGCTGTGCAGTTTTGTAACATGTCTGTCCACACCAAGGAAATGACACACACATGTCCTTCCGTATAAAACCATTGGCCTGTGTTGTCTGTTGGATTGTATGCGCAGGTTTTTGATGAGAAGTACTTCCTGGTGGAAATGGATGATTTGCGACCAGAGAATCATGCACGGCGATCTTTTGTGTGTCATGCTGACAGTTCTGGTATTTTCCCGGTGCAGTGGAGTCTGAAGAATGGTTTACACATGAGCCCCCCTCCTGGTAAGTAGTTGTTCTGTTCTGAGTTGTTCATTATGGACTTCTTTTTGAGAAGGACTTATCAGATGGCATCACCTGGATCTTTTGTCTCTCTCTCTCTTTCTCCTCCTTGCCCCAGCCTGTCCTTAACATTTTTGGCTCCCAAGACAAGTACAAATGAAGCCTTGATTCCATATATTTACATATGTGCATGTTATAAGTTAAGCTAAAAAACTATTAAATATTAAGTATGTTCTGTCCTCTGACCTTGACAAATATGTCTTCATCACAGCCTGGGGCTTCATGCGGGTTCCTAGTTTGCTCCCTCCTGTGTCTGTTGTGAGGGTGCAGAGGAGTGAGGGGAGGGCGTACAGGGAGTGTCAGGAGCTGGCGTACCAGAAAAGGCCTCAGGACCAGAGCTGGAAGGTAGGAGGCACATGACTGTGATTTTTAGGTTTCTGGGCATCCCTCCGGAGTGAGGCTCATCAGACTTCAGAGGAAGGTTTATGATTAAGAGCAAGACTTCAGAGAAGCTATAGGTAGGAAAGCAGTAACTCAAGTTCCTGGTGTTTGCAACTTTACAAAATATAATCTTTTTATATATTTTTTAGGATTCTATTTAGAGAGAGCATGTGAGTGGGGGGTGGGGGGAGGGTCAGAGGGAGAGAGAGAATCTCAAGTGGGTTCAATGCCCAGTGCAGAGCCCACATGGGGCTTGGTCTGACAACCTTGAGATCATGACCTGAGCCAAAGTCAAGAGTCGGATGCTTAACTGACTGAGCCACCCAGGCGCCCCTGCAAAATATAATCGTTGGTCCTTTAATCAAGGCTCTTAAATATGATGGTAGTTAACCTTGACTGAAATTTTTAATATTTTTAAACTGACGATATCTGGACATGTCAAATGTTAATCTGGCTTTTGTATCAGCACATCAAATTATTTGATTGGCAGTCTGTGTATCCTTTATTAGTAGACTTTTGGTGAACACAGCTTCACTTTCTAAATGCTGAATGCTGGAACACTGGGCTAGAAGTACTCTTCTGCGATAACAAGAGTCATAAACGCAGACCCTTTTGCTGTTTATTCAGCCTCCATTCATCCGACAAACATTTGTGGAATGTTTGCTATGAGCTAGGCATTGGGCTCGTCTGTCACTGGAGAGACAAAAGTGACTACAACTGGTCCTTCAAGGAGCAAGTAGGAGAAGACAGTAATGGAGCCTCCCAGGTTCTCCCATCAGTGAACAGAGAGTAGGCGTGCCTGCCTGTAGGTGGTGGCAGGAGGGCACAGGGCTGCAGGAGGAAGTTCTTGGTGTTCTGGAAGACTCTGGACATCCCAAGTTCTTTATCTTACCTACTGCCTTTATGTGAAAAGGAAAAGCAATTATTAAAGATACTGGAACTTTCAGCATTGTTATAGACAGCTCATCTGTCTGTAAGTAGGAGGAAAGTAGTAGATGATGTAACTGAAAATGGCAGCTAATGTAGTGTGAGGTATAGAGGTGGAGACAGGGGGAGTGTGGTGCCAGTCTAGGTTGGGCAGAGGAGGGATTGCAGGGGCTGTGTGTCTGTCGGGTGGCATAGTGTAGTATCCTTCTCTGTGCCTGGGAGGTCATCCACTCCAGGCGTCAACCAGGGGGCCGGGTCTGCCGCTACCAGGAACCTTGGGGGACTAAAGCAGGCAGTTAAGCTCGACTCTTGCGGAAATGAATTCATGATTAAGGTTTTAAGAGCATTGTGATTCTGTAAAACAGGAATCTGAAAACAGTGCTGAGAGCATTGTATCAGGAGTGGCTAAGATATATAAGGGCATAGCTTTGTGGAGCAAAAAGATTATTTGCTGCCTATTCCTTTAGAGCCTAACTTGGAATAGAATGTATAGTGAGACTGGATTTATTAGAACAATGCAAATCAGGTCATAAGTGTCTTAAATTTTTTTGGTAAACTGCCAGCAGCTAATCAAATAAAATAGTGTTGAAATAAATGCATAGTTTGGAACTAGAAAGTTTAAAAAAATGTATCTGAAGAATTTTATTATATTGCTGTGGTTTAACCAGAGTTGCTCTGCTTTATAACTTGAACGATCTTTGGATTTATAGGTTGTTTTCCCTCCTCCCTAAAATGAGCAGTCCTCAACTTAGCAGCTGAGAAGTTCTGGGTGGATACCTGGCGGAATGGAAGAGCCAGGCAGGCACGTGTGGTGTGAATCTTCTTTTTTTTTGTCCTTCCCTAGGCTACCCAGGCCAGGACTTTGATTGGGCCGACTACCTCAAACAGTGTGGTGCTGAAGCTGCTCCCCAGAGGTGCTTTCCTCCGGTGAGAACCCCAGGCCCCCCAAGCCCCTCATCGCTGTGCTCTGGGGCTGCCTGGCACTGCTGTGCTTTCCAGGCTCACATGGTTATTACTCAGTCCTCTCACTCAACCCAAATGAGCATCTTGTTGACTGTAATAAAATGGTCCACGGAAAATTCATTTACTGTGGAAGTTAATTTGTTGTTTTAATTCGTTTTTAAGGATTATCAGTTTTTTTTTATTTAGTTGAAATCATGTGCATTTTTTAGTTCATAATTATTTTTGGCAGTTCAAAAATATGAAGAAATGTTTAAATATTAAGTAGAAAGAAATCATTAAGCTTATTTAAAAATACTTCTGTGAAAATATTACATGCATATGGTTTATAACACCAAATAGCAGTCAAGGGCTTACAGTATAAAACAGCAGCTCCCTGCCCTGTCCCTCACTGTGGTCTCCCTTTCCAGGAGTACTCATTCCTGTTATTCTGATATTTGTACTTAAATCATTTTCAGCATAGCATGCTGTCATCTTTTGAGGCATTAATTTTAGACATGTCTATTGGTTGTATGTTATGGTGAATGAGTACTTAGCTATTTTATATCACCTTTCTCCTCTGTCTTACCCACCTCTTCCTCCTGTTAGAGTTATGTTACAATGTGGAGTTGAATTTGAATTGAATACTTACACTACTGTACGCATTCCTATATTATTCACAGTTGAGCACTGCATTATTTTATGATTTTCTTTTATTTGTCCTCAAGTTGATAATTGCCTGTTTTTCATAACTTTTTTTTTAAAGATTTACTTATTTATTTGAGAGAGAGAGAACATGAGCCAGGGGGAGGGACAGAGGGAGAGAGCAAGAGAGAGAGTATCCTTAAGCAGACTCCCTGCTGAGCATAGAGCCTGAGGCAAGGCTCAATCCTATGACCCTGAGATTGTGGCCTGAGCTGAAATCAGGAGTCAGACGCTTAACCAACTGACCCACCCGGGTACCCTTTCATGGCTTAATTTTCTTTGTTTCTATTGGTAGTTCTTAGCATACCTTCCAGTAACTTCTTGTAACTGTTTCACAAAGGCAGTCACATCTAGAAGTGTGTGATCTCCCCACCAACACACACCTTTATGAAACTTAGAGTTTATATGAGGAGTGGGGAGACACTAATAACATATGCAAAAGTTCCCTTACCTGACTCTCAGATGGGGTTTTAGTGGGTTAATTGAAAGTCAGCTAAGTCAGGGAATCATCCTTTGATGCAACAGTCTATTTTAACTTCAGATGTATTAATTTGCTGACCTTTTTGGTAAGGCTTTTCCTTTGCATGTGGATTTTCACGGGGGTTGCTAGTACAGTGAGAACCCTGATACTCTGAAGCAACAGGAGTGCAACCTTCTTGTCAGTTTGTGGTTACTTTTCCTTCCTCAATCCTTTCACACTCATCTTTCCTGCACCAGTGGTTTTTCAGTGGCTGCTTCAATTCTCAGCAGCAGCTATCATTTTCTGTGGGTGTGTGGTTGCAGAAGGCACCTGTCTCACTGACAGGAGCCCAGGAGCACCAAGAAAAGGCTGTGCAGCCAGCCACTTCTGCAGGTGTCCGAGGTTCTTCCCTGAGCACCTGCTGCCATGGAGGTGGGCCGTGAAGTGAGATGACTGTGAAGAACACCGCCATCTGGGCCCGGGTCGTAGTCCTGTGTTTGGAGCAAATGCTCTCGCAGAGCTGCCTTGTGCATTTCCCAGAAGTCTCTTTGGTCCAACTAGACCTGAGTGTCCTTTCTAGTTACAGTTACTTCTTTGTATTTTAGGGTAGAAGGGTTAAAGTACAAGATATTCCACAGACACATTCTTTTTCCCTCGAGTCCGTGACCACTTAGATAACCTTCATATAGGAACTTTGCCATTTCTAATATTTTTCTTCGAGACATCCCTTTTAGCAACCTCCATTCTCTCTCTCCCCAGACAGATTGCTCACTAGGCTTGCGTGAAATTTTAGTCCCGAGGACTGCCTTTCAGTATCACTCAAGGATTTGCCTCTCCCCTTTCTTAAGATTTAAGATTCCTGTTCTGTAAGTCTAACCGCCGCCTCTTTCTTGGCTCATTCCCTTGTTTGGATGGAGCCCATTTCCCAGTAGCTTCCTGAAATGAGATGCAGTAGAGGTAAATTTTTATAGGCTTTGCATGTTTGAAAATGTCTTCATTCTATTGGAATTTTAGGTCAGAAGTTACTTTACCTGAGCATTTTGAAAATATCATTTAGTTTTTTCTACCTTCCAGTGGAACTGTTGAGAAGTTGAAACTTTTGTTTCAACTATGTTTCATAGAAACTATGAAAGTTGATCTTTCATAGATGATCTACCTTTTTTACTCCGTCCCTGGAAGCTTATAGGATCTTTGCTACCACGTTTTCTAGCCGAGCCACAGGTAGCCCGTTGGCCTGTCTTCATTCACTTGCTGGGTTCTCAGTGAACACGTTCTCTCTAGAGGTTTGTTCCTCTCTGTGCTGGGAACTTCTCTTGCATCTCTTTTTTGATTTCCTTTCTTGCATTTTCTCTCTTCTCTTTTTCTGGAATTTCTTTTTTTTTTTTTTCTTTTTTGGTATGTTGGCCCTTTGGATCAGACCGCTACTCTTCCTTCCCTTTTCTCCTGTTTTCTGTTTCTTAGTCTTTTTGCTTTACTTGATGAAAAGATTTCCTAAACTTTTTTTTTTTTAATATTTTATTTATTTATTTGTTAGAGAGAGAGAGAGAGAGCGAGCACAGGCAGACAGAGTGGCAGGCAGAGGCAGAGGGAGAAGCAGGCTCCCTGCCAAGCAAGGAGCCCGATATGGGACTCGATCCCAGGACGCTGGGATCGTGACCTGAGCCGAAGGCAGCTGCTTAACCAACTGAGCCACCCAGGCGTCCCAAGATTTCCTAAACTTTATCTTTCAACCCTTCTTTAGAGTTTTTAATTTTTATTACCACCTTTTTTATTTTCCAGGACTGTTTCTGGTCTCTGAACATATATTTTTAATAGTGTACCATTCTTATTTTAAAGATGTGATAGTTTTTCTTATCACTCAGGAGGTGTTAATTACTCCTGTCTTTTGGGAAATTTTCTTGTTGCGTAAAAAGTTTTCTCCCCTTTGCTTGTTTTGTCTACTTTGGTGTCCCTAGCTTTCATGTTTCTAAATGTCTGGTAATGCTTGGTGATTTGCTCATATTTAAGAAGTGGGGGACTAAAAGATAAAGCTGGTAGGAAGCTGTGAGCATATGGGTGGGGCTTGTCAACCTTGAACTTCTCTTTAGGGTGGGATCTGGCTGGCCATTTGTCAAGGATGCCTAAATCCATATCTACCTGTGTTTCTTCTTGGGCTTGTCATCTAACTACATATTTCTCCATCTGCCTGGAGGGTAGAGGCAAGGGCTGGACCTCTCAGCATTCTGTGTGCAAAGCCCTGTTTTGGGTACTGCGTGTATGTACCCGTGCCCTACTGTCCCGGGATCTCTTGTCTCTGATCCTCTCTGGAGGATAAATCTCATCTTTTATAGGGGAAGGGATGGGATAGTTGCTCTGGGGTATGGAGTGGAAGAGCCAATGGTATGACCTAAATGGTTCTTAAGTATCTTCAGCAAATATTTTCATTGGACTGTTTCTTCTCTACCTGCAGTTGCCTGGTACCTTGTGCTGCCTGTTCTTAGCCTGCATCACTGCCAGCTTACATTTGCCCTTCTATAGTCTACTGCGTTAGTTCTAGGTGCTCTTCTAAATTTTAGCTTATAGTTGTTATTGTCTCCTGTTACATCTGTCCTAGTAGGTTTATGTAAAAAAAAAAACCAAAACCAAAACAAAACAAAAAAAACCAACACTTTAGTTTTAGTGTGATGTCAGAAGGAAAAGAGAACAATCAAATATGCTTCAATTCTTCACTTTGGCCCAGAATTTGCAGATTTTTCAAACATATATTTTCCCTCATTCATAAGCATTATTTATCCTGACTGCCTTTTAGGACATACATAGAAGGAGGAACCAGGCAGCTTGCTGTGTGATAGAGCCCTGTATGGGAGGAGAAGCAAACCAACAGTGGGTGAGAGCCAGCTGGTTCAGGGCACAGAGCCTTAGGGACTTTATGTTATTGAAAACTCCTAATAACCCAGTGAGGTAAGTGTTCTTAGGGTCATCTGATAGATGAAGAAACTGAGGCAGAAAGCTTGAGCGAGGTCACACAGGTAGCAATAATGCGGGTTTACCCAGTCTCAAGACCATATACTGTTTATAGCACCAAGAGAGACAGACATTTTTGACTTTAAGAAACAAAACAAAGTAAAACAAGTGTATAGCATCGAAGTGCTACTGTAGGGTTAAATGTTACTTATGCCAGGTCTCTGAAATGAGCATGTGAGTTAGTACTGAATATGTGTTTGGATTTGATCATCTATTTTCCAGTCCATTTCTGAGCATGAATTTAAGGAGAATATGAAGCTTGAGGCAGTGAACCCTCGTCTCCCCGAAGAAGTGTGCGTTGCCACCATTACTGCGGTGAGAGGCTCCTACCTGTGGCTCCAGCTGGAGGGTAAGCCGTACCCCTGAGAAGCCCTCCTGCAGCTGCTCTTCTCTACCCTGCCTGCCCACCCCTGCGATGTGGCTGTTAGGCTGCAGCAGTTACCTAAGTAGGGGTCTTGGTCAGACACTCGTAATTTGCAGTGCAAGACTCTTTGCTAAAAACTTCTCTTCCTGTCCTTGACTTTCAAACTTTAGGAAATGAATGTAAGTAAAAAGCCTTCACTGGAGAGTCTCCTGGTTTCTTGGAGGTGGCATGTGTTTTGATGTAACCAGAATATATGAGCATTAACATTAACATATAGCTCATTTAAGAGATGATATTTTGTTTGCCCCTGCCCTGTAGGACCAAAAAGTATGTAAAATAGAAGCTATACTAAAAATAATGTTCAGGGATTGGATGGGTTTGTGGATGAAAAGCCTTATGTGAGCACTCAGCACTGCAGTTACTGAAGATGGCTTGGGTTTCTTCCTTACATCCTTCCAAACAGACTTGGTACCTACTCTTTCCAGTTTGTAGAATAGGCATTTAATGCAGATGTCAGTGATGGGATTGAATCCAGACTATTGCACAACCCCTGCTGAGCAACGTCATTCTCTGAGTTGACCTCACTGGTTTGTTCCCAAGGACCAGAACTAATGTTCTCATCGAGTAGAACTGTCACTGTTAACTTTCGTTTTCCAGTTATTTCATGGAATTGATTATATTTGTCAACCATCTGAGTGATACTGCTGGTAGTTCCACTTGCTCATTTGCTGTTCTGTAACTAGGGGTCACCCTGTATGCCCACTACCCATATTCTTTTCCTTTTTAAAATATTTATTAATTTATTTGAGAGAGAGAGAAAGAGAGACAGCATGAGGGAGGGGGAAGGGCAGAGGGTCAGGAGAGGGAGAGAGAGGATCTCAAGCAGACTCCCTGCCGAGCACAGAGCCTGACATGGGGCTTGATCCCAGGACCCTGAGATCATGACCTGATCATGACCAGGAGTCGGTTGCTTAACTGACTGAGCCACCCAGGCGCCCCCATTCTCATATTTGTACAGGTATGCATAGGGGATATTTACTTTTTTTGCTTAATGTTTGTCACATATGTAAAAGTATGACTTCTGTGTAAAAGGAACTTGCTCAGGAAATTTTGTGTCTGCATTACTGCAACAGTAGATTATTGTCTAGGAAATACTGTATAAAGAAGGCTGTTTAATGATCTAAAACTTTGTTTTATTTAAACAGGTTCTAAGAAGCCCGTACCGGAATGTATTGTGAGTGTGGAATCCATGGATATATTTCCTTTGGGCTGGTGTGAAACCAATGGCCATCCCCTCAGTGCCCCTCGCCGAGCACGAGGTAGCTGTCTATGTCTGGCCCAGGGGCTGATCCGTAAATAATGTTGTGTGACTGCCACCATTAGGATGAATCTGGATAGTTCAGAGAAAAACAAAGCGGTGTTCTGGCTGTCTCTTCCTCATAGGAAATCTCTTACGGCGACAAGCATGGAGTCTGGGTGCTCTGGACCCAAGCCCCTCATGAGCCTCTCTGTACTCAGGGTGTCAGCCAGTGACTGCAACCATCTCAAGGCCCACAGTGGAGAGGGTCTCCTGCTGTGTAGCAAGGTTCATTCCCTCATGGCTCTTGGCCTGAGGGCCTCAGTTCCTTGCTGGCTGTTGGTTGTAGGCTTCCCTCAGTTTCTGCCACGTGGGCCTCTTCATAGGGGAGCCCACAACATGGCGGTTAGCATCCATCAGAGCTAGCCAGGAAGAGAGGAAGAGAAGTTGAGAGAGGTGGAAGCCAGAGTGTTTTTGTAGCCTAACCTTAATAGTGTCATCCCACCCCACTCTCCCTTTTAAAAATGGCTTTTTTGAAATATAATTTATATAACAAAAAATTTGATCATATAGTTCAGTGGTTTTTAGTATATTCATGGAGTTGTGCAACTATCACCACAGAACTTTTGAAAGCATTTGCATTGTCTCAAAAAGAAGGCCTGTACCCCTTGGCAGTCACCTCTTTACCTCCTGCCCCCAGCCCCAGTCACCTACTTCTCTTCTGTTTCCTACTATGTATGTTGCCTGTTCTGCACCTTTCCTGTGGAATCATGCAGTAGGTGCTCACGTGTGATGGGCTTCCTTTACTCTGCATAATGTTTCCAGAGTTCATCCATGTGTGTGTCAGCACTTCGCTCCTGTGTATTTTCAGTGCCATTGCACTGTAGTGTTAGGCCCCATTTTCTTTAACCGTGTCTCAGTCGAGGGACGTTTGGGTTGTTTCCGTTCCTTAGTGGTTATGGGGAATGCTGCTGTAACATCTGTGTGCAGGTTTCTGAGTGGACATGTGTTTCCATCTCTCGAGTGTAACTCTGTTTAACACTTGGAGGAACCGTTTGACTGTTCTGCATGCGTCCGAGGGATGGGACTCCGCTTTCTTCCCACCTCCTGTACATGTTACTTTCTGAGTTTCTTGTTTGCTTACTTGTTTTGGGGGTTTGTTGTTACTGTTTGTTGGGTGGTCTTTTGTTTGTCTGTTTTTTTATAATAGTGCTGTTGGTATGTACAGGGTGGTTTATTACTGTGGTCCTGGTTTGTGTTGCACCTTTTCATATGCGTACTGGGTATTGGTGTATCTTCTTTCAAGAAATGTCTCTTCAGGTCTTTTGCCCATTTTTAAAACTGGGTTTTTTGTTGTTGCTGTTGAGTTGTAGGATTTTGTTATATATTCTAGATAATAATGCCTTTCTTATCAGATATGTGATTTGCAAGTATTTTCTCCCATTCTGCAGAGTGCCTTTCCTCTCTCTTGATAGTGTCCTTTGATGCACAGAAGTTTTAGAACTTGATGTAGTC
>ML104446.1:0-10665 GCA_003697995.1 Taxidea taxus jeffersonii | reverse complement strand
AAAAAAAAAAAAAGGTAACTCCCTTCAGTGAAGGAAGACCGTCTTCAAGCAAGGAAGGATGGCCTCATTGATAGGAAGGAGGCTGGGAGAGGATGTTCAGTGAGAAATGATGAATCGGGGTTCTCCAAGCTTTCCCAAACCTCCTGTATATTCCCAGGACTACTACCAGCCCCAGAGCAATGGCAGTGAATTCAACAGAAGATAATTTTCCAAGGCATCCCAAGTCAATAGAGAAGGCTTTTTTTTTTTTTTTTTTGAGTTTGGTCATAAGCAGTCACTGAGTTTCTTTCAATGTCTATGAGAATTTGGAGAACCCATTTGTTGTTGTTGTTGTTTGTGGTGAGTTTTCCAGTAAAGTGATAAACTAACATCAAACTCTGTAGTTCTTGACTTTTATATTCCTTTCACTTTTCTATGGAAGTGACAACTTGATCCCAGGAAGACTGACCTCTTTGGGCATTTCATTCCAGGTAAACAACCTTGGTAACTTAATTAGCTGATTTATCATTGCATTCTGGGGTCTCTCAGATTCCTATAATGATGAGATTCTCCCAGACTTCCAGCCAATGTAGTCCATATATGCAATCTCGTGTCTTTCCTCTGCCATTTCTCTGAGGATGTGTTTTTTGTTACCTACTAACTGGTACCAGTTTTGGTGTCAGTCAGGATTATATTGTAAGGAATAAAAACTGACCTGACCAACTAAAGTAGAAAATCAGTTTATTGGAAAAAATCCCTCAGAAATGTGATGAACCAGTCATGGAACATGGGCTGGAGCTGAAGGAGGTCACCTTGCAGCCAGAAACAGTCTGGTGATGATGCTGCCAAAGGCACTACCAGTGCTGTCCATTCACTGCCACCATCCTCTGTCCTCACTGTCTTCATCCTCAACACTGCTGTTGAACATTCGCTACAGTCTCTCTGTAATGAATATTATCACAACAGACCCTCTATCTTTGTACCAAGTCTTCAGATTCAAAGTGCTAGAGTGACTATCCAAAGGGTTAAACCTTCCATTGAGACTTACATATTAAAGGATTCTGCCAGATAGAAAGGGTACTTTCCTGTTATATATACACCACTTACCAACCTCCTATTTCCCACCAAATTAAAAAGCTTGCATTGTAAGGTATCTGTGGACTTTGTAGGCTCTTTGCTGTCATTTAGATAGTATTTCTGTCCCAAATGTGAGACTGTGTGAGGGACCTTTTGCCTTATGCTCCTAGATGAGAAGAAAAGTAATGGCATTAACAGTGTATCACTTGGGCACATAGTGCCTGGGGGGAGAGCATCAAAAATTCAGCTCCTAAAAGATACCACAAAATCCTCGAGGGTAGAAGCTGCCTTCTGTTAGTATCCTTACTACCTGATGCTTGAAATATATAGGCATTCAATGTATATTTTCTAAAATAATGCTTGCTCTATCGAAGGCTGTTATCTTTCTTAAATGAGGATTATGATTTGTATCCTATTCTAGATCCCCTAAGCCATTGCAATAGAATCTGTTTTTTTAAGATTACTTGCATTAGAATCACCTGGGGTACATGTTAAAATGGAGATTCCTGAGATGTATTCCAGATCTAAGCTAAATCAGAAGAATTATGGGCGAGGCTCAGGAATCTACATTTTAAGGAAGCACTCCAAATTATTCCCATATACACTAAATTTGAAAGCTAATGCTCTGTGGGACTATTATTAGGGGCTAGAGTTTAAGGATGTTAGCTAGCAAAAATTAGTGAGAATGTTGGGAATAAAACTCAATAAAACCTCATTTATAAAGCTTTGGTGTTTGTTTTAATGACTGATTTGTGACTGTTAGGAGATCAGTTTTTTTCCTGTTACATCCTTAGTGTTACTTGGCGAGAAAGCTTATAAGTGAAAGAGTAAAATCCTAGTTTTATCTTTTTAATTAGGGTGTTCTCATTTCTCTTGCTTGTCTGGGCTGTCATCTGAAGCAAAAGAACAGAGAAAGCAAGTCAAGGGATAAATCTGTTTTGGCCCCTCCTAGCTAACCATTTTAATAAGCTCTCCTCAGTTTAGAGTAGAGAGGAAGAGAAGCGAGTAGCCTACAGTGAAAATGTGAAGAAAGTGTTCTTTGGCATGACCCAGTCCACACAGACCTTCACCAAAATAGGGCCTTCAAGAGCACGGATTGATGGGAAGTATGCAAAGAGAAAACTTTCCTCCACCTTCTGGAATGACAATCCTACACGTATTCTCTTGGTTTCTCAACAAAAATAAAAAAAGGCCAATCTCATATTTATATCACACTTCTTTCCCAATAACAGAACCCTCTTGGAAGCAACACCTCCTTCAAGCTTCACTCTCTGCCTCCCCAGAGGGGCATGCCCATTTGACAGAGTTGGAAAATAAATCAACAACTGTGAAGAATGTTTTTCAAAGTCCTGCAGCTAAAGGCGGCTGCAAATCTATACCTATGGTCAGACACTAAAAGTAAAATCTGTCACTACCACCATCAATTTCAAATCTTAATGTGTGTCATTAAGAAGAGAGTGCCCTCCCTCATCTGTCTGATTTGACAACAGAGGTCAGCATGCTCAACAATTTGGTCATTCTAGTAGGCTTTCATGTGCTTCTCTACGCTCATACAGACCTATCTGTGTGTGTGTGTGTGTGTGTGTGTGTGTGTGCATGTGTGCACACACTCACCCACATATACAAGCAGATACATAAACACATGCATTTTTTAAAAACACAGATGAGGCTTATGGTGTGTTTCTGTAACTCTCCTCTTTTGAGTATGTTTTCCCCACACTCCAAAGCTTCTAGGAAAGAGGGAATTTGGTTGCTTAGTTGTGTTCTTTTACTGTTTGTACCACACAATGGCCCTGGAAACTTGTTCCTCTGCACACCGCCTCTATGGGCCTCCGGGTAGCTGCAGGCCATGTGTTTGGTGTCCTCACCAGCTTTTAAACAGTATTTATCTTCCTGTCCCTTTTGGCTCCTCTGCCATAGTTTTCTGGGTCCTACTCTCCATCCGTCACATCCAACATCAATGCACTCTGAAGGACACGGTGT
Source organism: Taxidea taxus jeffersonii (assembly GCA_003697995.1). Lineage (NCBI taxonomy): Eukaryota > Metazoa > Chordata > Mammalia > Carnivora > Mustelidae > Taxidea > Taxidea taxus. The sequence continues at coordinate 7,626 of ML104446.1, read as the reverse complement.
CCTTCCCAAACCAGAGCAGCTGCTGTTCTGCTGCTCCTCAGTTTCCCAGAATGGACACCTGTCTTCAGAGGGGGTCTTGGCTGGCCAAGCCACCCTCCGTGAGGGACCTGGCTGTTCCTTTCTCTGGCCCACATTCTACTTAAGCCTCATCCTCCTGCTTCTTAGGCTTCATCAAGTGCTCCTGTTTTAGAACATTGAGGGCTGCTCTGTAATTTTATCAGCTCGTGCTCCAAAAGCCTCTGGATTCCAGCCAGCCAAGTGAAGAACAAATACATTTGGTTACAATTAAATATCCAGATAGGTTGTTGGCTAAAAAAGCACAGCCATACTGAAAATTTGACTCCTGGTGTGGTAGGCTAAAGTGAAGTGTCTGTACTTGCACAGAGTTGGGAATATCTTTTTTTGCTTTAGAGGCAGAATGAATATTTCTGATACATTTCTAGAAAAGCAAAATCATTTAAAAACTTCTCAAAATACAGATGTTTTCTGTTTGTGTTGAATTTTTCTATTCTGTAGAAGACAGAAATGAAGTATTTAGAAATGTAGGGCTACAGATGAAGGTGATGCACTTTTGTACCAGGTGATTTCATACAGCTAAAGCTTCTGCGCCTTTTGAAATTAAGGGAAAGCATTGTTTTTTCCACAAAAGCCTTTTTCTGGGGTATTATAAGAGATTTACAGTCAGTAGAGATTAAAAGTTTGAAAAAGGATAAGATGATGTGGGTTTAGATCTAACTCCTGCCATCTTGGGTCAAGCCTGGTCAATTTCCCTCTCTGAACTTCAGTTTCATTATCAAAAACTCAACAATTTGGACTTTCCCAGTAGATCTATGAAATTCCAGCCCTCTAGGCTTCTAATTCACATGGTAAATTAGACAATTCTTTGTCTAGAGATTATCCAGCCTCTCCGTCCACTAAAAGGAGGCAAATTTGCTTCTGTGTGGTTGGAGGGTGGAGTTATGTGACTGAAATTCAAGAGAAAGGGTTGACCTGTGCTCTCCAGTGCTGTCTGTGAATACAGTTGCCACCTACACAAGGATGGGTTGCTAAGGTCCTCTTCAAAGGAGAACAGTCACATATGGGCACAATTACCCCTGAGATGACCTTAGGAAGCTGTCACATCAGGGTCTGACATGCTGTGTCTCAGTTAAGTCCAATGTGGACACTTCCCTGCAGCAAATGGAACAGATTGGGTCCCAGATGAAGTGACTGAGTTTTGTTTAAAGACAGTGTCTTCTAAAAAATGCCTACCCTTAAATATGAGATATTCAGAGGGGCTAGTTGGTCATGAAAAAAATATATTTCATAACTAAGACTCCAGGGAAACAGTCTCACACCTAGTGTGGAGTTGGCTGTCGTTGAGCACAGTGGCATGTTCAATAATCCGAAATAATTGAGCAGCTCTTTTCCTGACTTAGTTCTTTTAGGCCAGATGCAGAGCATTTAATTTACCTAAGAAAGGCGTGTTTATTTTGTGACCCCATGGTACTGCTAACACTGGCTTCAGTCAGACCCCACCATCACTAGACTAAGTTTTGCAGTAACTGCCTAACCTTGGCTCTTGATCTTCCCCCTTCTCTCCTCTAACCATCCGCTTTCCTGTCACTGTCAGTGATCTTTCTAGAATTAAAACCTGTTCTGTGTGGAACCCTTGCAACTTTTTCCAAAGTGTGTTCTGTGGCACAATAATTAAGGAATACAATTTGTAACAGTTTAAGGATATCGTGAGTTAATCTTTTAAAATAAGGTTACAAAAGGGTACACTGTCTATTTCTTGATAAAAAAAATTCAGAATTAAAAAAAATTTTCAGAATTCATATTAATGCACTAAAGGCCATCAGTAAGTCCAATGTTTTCCATTTATTTTACCTTAGTGTTAAAAAATTTACCTGGTAGTTCTTGTACAGAAAAGTAATGACATGTGGGAAGCACGAACTTACAGATAAAATTTAACATCCTGAGCATGGCTTTGTAAATGCTGGCCCTAATTTACCTTCAGTGCTGCCCTTAGACTCAGGCAAGGTTCTGCCCTGACCTATGTTCAGGCTTCAGGAGGCCTACACACTTCATAGCACCTCCTCCTTGACACTTGCTAAACCCTGCTTCCTGGAAATCCCGGGACAAGGTGGGTTGGAAATGCCACCTGGCTGAGGGACTTTGAAGTCAGATTGGGACCCAGGTGGGTCCAGGTCCTCATTTATTCCCCTCAAGGTGCTCACAACCCTATGAGACTGACTGGCTATTCCCCCAAGAAACACTGGGACTCGGGCTGTGGGGCTGTCCTGGACCTGTGGCTGGGTCTGGTTCCAGGATCCCTCTTGCTACTGGCATAGCGCAGCTCCGGCAGGATAGCATGAACATGGGCCACCAGAAGGACAAGTTCAGGGCTGTGAGCTCTTGAAAGCTCCAGTGCTGACCTTTGGGCTTGAGTCACCCTGTGTTGGCTCTCATCCATCTGTGTTCTGACTAGTGCCACTGCTAGTCTACAACACTGTTGGGTCATGGGAGTGGTAACAGGTGTCCTTTACCCTGTGTGCCCCTTACTGCTCTCTCACTGCACAGTGACCCCTGCCCCTCCATGGACTCCATACCACTAGCCTGGTAATCTTCTGAAGGTGACTGCTTGTGTCTCTTCTGAGGGCTATTAAGATGGCAGCACCAATGACCTCTTCTGATCAATGTCCTCTCTTATCCTCACCCATTGGGGACATTGTGTTTGCCTCAGTCAGTCTTGAGCTGGATGAGGGATGAGCACTACTTATATGAAATGGCAATTCTTTTCTCCTGGAAATTTTTCCTGTTTGTGGCACTGTGTGGGAGACAGTGGTATGACTGTCCTAGATAAATCACCTTCTAGTAGTACCATTATTATGGCCTAAAATGTTCAAGAGAAGATGTGAGAGAAGATGTGAGGTTCTATCATAACTTTCTGAATGGTAAATTTACCATTAAATAAAAAATTATCATTAAGTAAATCACTGTACCTCACATGCATCTATATATTTGTTATATGGTTTTAATCAAATTATTGATATAAATAGGGGTCCTGAAGAACATATTTAAGGTCCTACCTGCTCTAGGGGCAGTTTTGATTACCTTGCTATACTCCTCTCTTCTCATTGCCATGTGCACACTTTAATTTCCAGGAACCCTAAAACATCTACCCCATGCTTTTGTCCATGGTGCACTCTTTCTCACAAATTCGTACTCATTCTTTAAGACTCAGTTCAGACCTCACCTGTTGCATCAAGATCCCATGGTGTTCGCTCCCACCCACAGCACACTTGACTTGCCTTTATTCCAGCACCTGCTACAGTGTGTTCACATTGTCTGCTTACGTCTGCCTTCCTGGATGATTAGCACTAAGGCAGCAACTATGCCTCTTTTATCCATTTTGCCTCATTACAATACCATGGCCAAGTAATTTAGAGAAACTAAAGTGAATCTAACAGATGATCCCATGAAATCGCTATGGCTATAGGGGACTCTGGCCCCAACAGGAAAAGACAGTTGTGTGAAGCTGGCATTTATAAATTCACTTGTCCTATCCTCAAGTCGACGATACAAGCATGCTTGTTTTTGTGGTAGCTTTGTATTCCAAACTGGACCACCTTCTCTTTCCTGTGCAGTTCCAGAGTAGAATTAGCCAGGGGGAGCTATTTGTGGAATGTTTGGAGGGAGACATGAAGCAGGACTCCTGACTTCTGAAGGTCCTCCTGGTTGGATGGATTGAGAGGCAGCAGATGGGCAGGTCCTGACATGTTCGAGCTGGTCTCACTCACCCTGCCCATCATCGGGATACTGATGGGCCCCAGCATGCACTTGTTCTTCCCAGTTCTGGATCCTGGTCTTCTGCCTCTGTGGCAGCCCTGGTGACAACAGTGAACCGAGCCTCACCACTGGAGGCAGAGGCCTCAGCCCTCAAGGGACTTTGTTACCAGCCTCCGTCTGTGGTCCCCAGGCAGCTAGACATGCCTGCTTCACTGATTTCCCTGCTGGCTCGGGCTTGTTGCTCTCCCCTGGAGCTTCAGCGGGGCTGATCAGTGACTTGTCTCTGGGTTCCGGTGCCTCCCACAGCTACGTAAAGTCGAATTCCTATAAACACAGGGTTGGTTTCCCTGATTGAACCTGACAGATTCAGGCCCTGCTTCTTGCAACTCCTTTACAAAATTAATTTGCTACCCTTTAGCGTTCAACTGACATGTGGGACTGGCAAATGAAAAATGAGAAGGTGAGAGAAGGGCTGAGAGGAAGAAAGGCAAGGTGAGTAAAGGAAAAATATGATCTTGAAAAATGAAATGGGAAAGAGAGAATGGCAAGGCCAGCTTGGGGAAAGGAGAGAAGCATTGTAAAAAGAATATTGTCTGTCTCTACCCCACTAGGAATGGATAATCTACGTTGGGAAAAACAAAGACCGATCATTGACAAATGTGAGGCATGTATTTTTTAAAAGTTCTCACGTACATTTAATTCACAGTAATCACACACCCCCCACACACAAAATATTTTCTCTAAGAAACACTGAGAGACAAAGATTGAATTTTCCTCCCCCTTAGTAAATATTGGCAGAACCTCTTATTCTCCCATTAATTGTCTGATGTGATATTAACTGCTTTTTTACTTTCTACCTAGAAAACATAGATATAATATTTACCTCTATTTTCTGTGACTATCGTAGACTGAATATTTGTGTCCCTTCAAAATCTGTATGTTGAAATCCTAATCCGTGATGTGATGATAATAGTAGGTGGGCTTTTGGGAAGTGATTACGTCATGATGACAGATCCTTGTGAATGGGATTTGGGCCCTGGTTAAAGAGACCCTAGTGAGCTTTCATGTCCCCTTCTGTCAGGTGTGGACGCAGTGAGGAAACAACCCTCTATGAGCTGGGAGGTGGGTTTTGTTTGTTTGTTTATTTATTTATTTATTTTTAAAATTTTATTTGAGAGAGAGAGAAAGCATGAGAGGGGAGAAGGTCATAGGGAGAAGCAGAGCTGGGAGCCCGATGCGGGACTCGATCCCAAAGGCAGTCACTTAGCCAACTGAGCCACACAGGCACCCCATGGGAGGTGGGTTTTCACTAGACGCCAAATCTGCCAGCTCCTTGATCTTGGACTTCCTAGCCTCCAGACTGTGGAATAAACATGTATTGTTTTTAAACCACCCAGTCTGTAGTATACTCTTATAGGAGCCTGAACTAAGTCCATGAATAAAGCATAACAGATTTTAGCTTTTATGGGAACTCAAGGTCTGAACCAGGGTTGCATTCAAGTCATAAACCAGGAACAAAAAATAATTTTAAATGCTTTCCTTGTGATTTTCAAAGAACATTAATAGATCCAATTCATAACCTAAAGAAACATTATCAAATCCCTTTTTATCTCTACCTTAACTCGATGCCTGTGGATTCTACTTTGTCCAACCCTAGAAATTATCCAGAACATCCTTGTCCCTATTGTTTTTCTCTCCCCGACTTCTTACAAACACTTTCCCATTCAGTGTTCTGATCCCTGCCAGGCCTTCATGATTCCTGCTGCCATTGGAGGGGTGAGGTTAATCATGGGGAAAGTACAGGAGGACATAGTTGTTCTATCTTCCCTGACCCTCCACCACCCCTCCAAGGAGTAAGCCTGTGGAAACCCCTGAGAAACATAGTTCTGATGTTCCATTAGGTCCCTTCTTGCTATCTTTGTGTTCAGGGAATGGAGAGTTTCCTGCAGGTAAAATGGTAGTTGAAGGTGTCAGTTTTCTCCTCTCAAAGGTCTGTGACTCCAGAAAGGTGATAAATAGGATGTACTTCCAATTTCTTCACTTCTTGTGAACCAAAGGCTACTAGTTGTTTTATCACTGCTCTCACTGAAGGCAGAAATCTCTCCAGCTCTTAAAATTGCAGACAGCCTGGGCATGGTTACTTAGAGTGCTCTCCCATGCAAAGGAAGGAAATACAAGGCAATGATTATGGCAACCCGATTTCATTGGGAGTAAGTCCCAAAATTCAGCCACCAACCCTCCAGGAGTCTGCCCCCAAATTGAGATGAAGGAGCTTTCTTACTGCACTTAGCTAAGACCTTGCTTGAGGAGGGCAAGTCTGTCTTCAAAAGGCCTGATTTCCTGCAGCTTCCTAGCTGCCCAAGTCCTCTTGGCATCACTGAGCAAAGCTCCAATGTTCTGTCTCATTCTGAAAGTACAAACACGAACTCATTCTTCCAACCCTGGGCTCTAATTAGCTTTGCTTAGAGAGAATTCTGGGAATCCCTTTAGGTTACCATGAATTACAAAATGGCTTAGTGAATCTAGACTCAGATTTACTCCCACTCTTGGCTCCAGCATTTTTTTATTTTTATTATTATTATTATTATTATTATTATTTTTGGTTTGGGTTTTGATATTCTAAGCATGATTTTACAGCTCTGATGAGAATTCACTCTTGGAGTTCTTCCCCTGTGAACACTTAGCCATAACAATTCTGCCCTGTCTACTGACACCTGGTCATAAATTAGTGGTGTCAGTCCCAGCCGCTGTCTGCCTACTACACCCTTGCTCTGCAAAGTGTGGCAGCTCTCCCTGGGGACGGCTGTCTCTGTGGCTGGGAACAGCCTTGAAGGCAGATGGGCTCTCAGTTGGCATAAGTATATCTCAGCCTCTGGACATTTCATATCCCAGCACCATATTAATGGCAGAGTGAAGTCAGAACTCAAAGGGCTTTTCTCTGTCCCCTGGCTTGGTTCTTGGTGAGGATTTATTGCTTCTGGGGGAAGGAAGGTTACACCCATGGATTGAAAGCCTATTTATCAGAAGTTCCTCAGGAACAGTCCGGTCCTCAAGGAAACTGGTCTCACTGGTGCCTTTCCAGAGTCTGCCATTGGCCTCCTCTTGCCATCCTAAAAAGACTCTGAAATCTTATGAAACTGAGGATCACATTGTGCACCTCTGCTTACGGGATCCTGTCTTCAACTGTGCATTCTTCCCACTGCCTGGGTCCTTGCATTCCAAGAACTGTAATGACTCCTATCTAATTAAGGCCTACTCCCTAACATCCTGTGTCCAGGTCAGGTAGACATAGTGAAAATGCACGCTTGGTTTAGATCTGTACTGATTTTGTTAATTGGAAGTGTAGCTGAGAATTATAACTAAGAACAAAACCACAGGCAAGAAATGAAATTCTAAAAAAAAAAAAAAAAGTCTGAAAACCAAAACCAAGACAAAAACCCCTGGTATCTTATGGGATATGGTCTCTGCATAGCACTGCAGTCCAAAAACCAGGCTAACATAACAAGTAAATGTAATTAGAGAGGAATTCAGTACTGATCAAACATCTTAAAACTACCACCTATAACCCATAACTATATTCTCCTTTCCCCCTTCCCATTTCACCAGGACGTGGCACCATACAGCTGCTTTCTCCCTCTTTGATAAATATCCCTACTTTATTCTCACCTTAGTCCACGTTCCTCAGCCTCTCTTCCACCTTCCCTCCTCTCTGAGCACAGTGCTGCCTCAGCAGTGATTGGCCACCCAGAATTCTGGTCCCTGCTAATGGTCACGCTACCCTACTCTGAGATACCGTAGGACACCCATGTCAGGCCACATGTCTTCCCTCTCCCTGAACATAAATTGTCTGGTCTT
>ML104445.1:14422-26749 GCA_003697995.1 Taxidea taxus jeffersonii | reverse complement strand
GGGCTCTCTGCTTAGCAGGGAGCCTGCTTCCCTTCCTCTCTCTCTGCCTGCCTCTCTGCCTGCTTGTGATCTCTGTCTAATAAATAAATAAGATCTTAAAAAAAAAAAAAAAGAAAGATAAAGCATGAGCTTTATGTCCTTGAGATCACAAGTTGATATGGCAAGTTTATCCACACATACATTGGGGGTGGTCGCCCCCCAAAACCCGCCATCTATCATCTGTTATCTGTCTATATTTTGCTATCAGCTGCCTATTTATCATCATTTATATCCATCCATCCATCCAAACCGACAGCAGTAATGCTAGCATTACTTTCAGGAAGCCCACTCATGTAAAAACTGAGATCAGCAGCTCAGTCATGGGGCCATCTGAAGTCACTTTGAAATATTTATCAATCACTCTTGGACACCAAAATATGTGGGCATGGTCCAAAAATTCTGACACGTGGTGCTAGTGCTCCTTGTCCTCTCTCAGCTTCTCTCTCTTGTCTCATCCCTTTCTTTTCTCCTTCCCTTCCTTCCTCTCTCCCTCCCTCTCGCTGGATTTTTTTTTCTTTAAATTGAGAGAGAGAAAAAAAAAAAAACCTTGGAAAAGCTCAATAAATAAGAAATAACAGAATTCAAGAAAAGTTTTACACCAACTATTGAGCTCACCAATACAGCTAATTAGGGTCTCCCATTTCTGCAATGATAACAACAACAACAAAGCGTGAGAGATAACAAGAGGTCCATCCACTATGAGGGTCTTTCCTGGATAATTTATAAAGGTGTTTATACATCAGGACTCACTTCACCGAATGAGCTTCTTGGTTCCAAAAGGTCAGAGCCAAGGTTGGAGTCTGGGGCTCTGGTATGTCCTGTGGAAGATGTTGGATTCCTACAGCCCAAAGGGATGCCGAGTAAGCAGGGTTGAGCTGACAGCAGCTTTATTCAGTCTGACCACAGAACATGGCAAAACAAGGCACACACCCCATATCTTCATCTTTTCCAGAGTAGGAAGCTGTGTTGCTGATGGCCAGGCTCAGAGAAAAGAGAACTCATGGCAGATGGCGGTGGCTCTACCAGTTGTTTCTAGAGAAATCACTATACACATTATGGGGGCAATCTTCTCCCCATACCTACTACTATAGACCCAAATAAGGAAAACGTGTGCGGAGGACCTTTGGCAATGTTTTCTTCTTTCAAGGCAACCCTGAAAACCATAGAAAGGTATTGTGTGTACGGGGACGAAGCAGGGAGAGTTAGAGGAAGTACTCACAGACGCCTCTCAAAACTCTGGCCACAGAGTTGTGAGAAGCCCCATAAAATCTCACAAAGGTCTGATTTTTCACTGGGAAGAAACCACTGATAATTTATCAATGTAGGAGGTATCTGAAATAATTTTTAAAGATTTATGTATTTATTTATTTATTTACTTTTTATGTAGGGGGATGAGTAAGCACACAAATGAAGAGGGAGAAGCAGACTTTCTGGTGAATCTGACTCAGGGCTCAATCCCAGGCCCCTGGGATCATGACCTGAGCCAAAGGCAGACACTTAATGACTGAGCCACCCAGGTATCCCATGAAATATTTTTTAAAAAGAGAGAGAGAGAGACTATGGACATATAAGGAAATAGTCTTAAATATCAGCCCAATAGTCATTCCAATTATCTACCTGCCTATGAGTTCTGTGTGTCTCCAATAGCCAGCTTGCATGGACCCTGACTTGTAGTAAGAATTAAATGAAAACTTGTTAAATGAGTATGAAGCATCACTGCAATGTTAATACCCTGAATTATCTTATAGAATGTATTTTATATTATTTTATAGACTGTAGTCCATGTAAGCCTTCCAACGGCCCATCAGGTTGATGGTTACCACACACCGAGGGGAGACGAGGCCCCATCTGCCAGTCTGCCGCCTACTGTACACACATTCTTTGTAAAACTCACTTTTATTTTTATATATTTGGCAGTGGAAAGAAATTGATTTGTGGATAATATATTCTTAGAAACTATGTTCTATTTCCTCTGAAATTAATAATGGGAGTGCAGGGGCGCCTGGGTGGCTCAGTGGGTTAAGCCTCTGCCCCTGGCTCAGGTCATGATCTCAGGGTCCTGGGATTGAGCCCCGCATTGGGCTCTCTGCTCCGCGGGGAGCCTGTTTCCTCCTCTCTCTCTCTGCCTGCCTCTCTGCCTCCTTGTGATCACTGTCTGTCAAATAAATAAATAAAATATATTTTTTAAAATGCAGTGGAGTTTTAATTGCATAAAATTTTAAACTGTCCTGAACCCAAACACTCTCATTAGTCTTCAGAATAAGAGTATAGCATCTTCACAGTGTTACCAGCCTGGAAGTCAGGCGACCTCTTTTTCTAGTTTAAACACTAGGATGTGTCTGGATACTCTTCTGAAGCTAACTTTACCTACCGTTACAGCACATGAGGGTAGCTTAGATAAAACATAAAATGGAATATGCTGTTGGTGGAGCTAAGAGTCCAAGTTTCTTACATGTCTGTCACAACACATTTGAGCTTGATCCTTGGGACTCAGTTAAATAAAGCAGATCCAATCTGCTTTATGTATTCTAACGGGGGAAAGTGAAAAATAATGCCAAGAATAACACGTAACGTCATAGACTGAATAGATCCCCAAATTATGTTTCCACTGTCAGAGGAAGGAAGGTTGTGCTGGCCACCAAGAAGCTGGAGTTTTAACCACATTCACCTCTGTCATGTGGCCTGACCCTGGCCCACCCATCTCTACTCCCTGAGCCTTGGTTCTCTTCCCCACTGAACAGTCCACATTAGCCCGGAGGCCTTTTGGAGTCCAGCCTCCATATGCTCATATGCTCGGCCCAGAGCAGACACTTCTTTTTTTTTTAAAGATTTTATTTATTTATTTATCTGACAGAGAGAAATCATAAGTAGGCAGAGAGGCAGGCAGAGAGAGAGAGAGGAGGAAGCAGGCTCCCTGCGAAGCAGAGAGCCCGATGCGGGACTCGATCCCAGGACTCTGAGATCGTGACCCGAGCCAAAGGCAGAGGCTTAACCCACTGAGCCACCCAGGTGCCCCCAGAGCAGACACTTTAAGGAGTGCACCTGATAGGAACTGTCTGGAGATGAGACACCAGTTAGGAAACCCTGGCCCCTCAGGGTGCCTCAGTCACTTGAGTGTCCGACTCTTGATTTCAGCTCAGGTCATGATCTCATGGTCATGGACTGAGTCCTGTGTCAAGCCCTATGCCGGGGGCCCAGCCTGCTGGGATTTTCTTTCTGCCCCCTCTCTGGCCCTCCCCACTCTCACTCTCTGTCTCTCAAAAAAGCAAACAAACAAACAAACAAAGCAAAATGGAAACCCTAACTCCTTGAAGGCATGCAACTACCTCAGATAAACTATGACTTCTCTAAGTCTACCAGTTTCAGTTTCAGGCTGGGGAACCCAGTCTGCACAAGCTATTATCATATACATCCCTTAACTTTCATATACACCATTGCAACACATATTTGAAAGAAAAATATTCAAAGGACTCTAAGCAGACAACAAGTAAATCAGAAGTCAAGGTAAAAAAGGAGGAGGAAAGGAAAAAATTAAAGAGCAGTAAATTCAGCAAACTACATGTATGTGTGTTTGTGTATGTACATGTGTGTGTTTGTATGTGTGTGTGTGTGTTTGTGTGTTTTTATGGATATGTACGTGTTTAAAAATATGTATGTGTGTATTTGTATGTATAAATATATAGTTGATCCTTGAACAATGCTGGTTTGAGCTTTAAGGGTCCTATTCTCCATGGATTATTTTCATTAAATACAATAGAGTACTGTACTTTCCTTATGATTTTCTTTTTTTGTTTGTTTGTTTTTTAAAGATTTTATTTATTTATTTGACAGACAGAGATCACAAGTAGGCAGAGAGGCAGGCAGAGAGAGGAAGGGAAACAGGTTCCCCGCTGAGCAGAGAGCCGGACGCGGGGCTTGATCCCAGGACCCTGAGATCATGACCTGAGCCTAAGGCAGAGGCTTTAACCTACTGAGCCACCCAGGTGCCCCTCCTTATGATTTTATTAATAACATTTTCTTTCCTCTAGCTTACTTTATTATAAGAATACAGTATGTAATACATATACAAAATATATGTTAATCAACTATATCATTGGTAAGCTTCTGGCCAACTGCAGCTTACTAGTAGTTAAATCTGGAGGGGAGAGGGACGCCAGGTGGCTCAATCAGTTAAGCCTCTGCCTTCAGCTCAGATCATGATCCCAGAGTCCTGGGATCAAGTCCCGCACCGGGCTCTCTGCTCAGTGGGGGAAGCCTGCTTCTCCCTTTGTCCCTGTTCCTGGTCTCTCTTTCACTCTCTCTCTCTCTCTCAAATAAATAAATGAAATCTTTTAAAAAATTTTTTAAAAATGGGGGGGAGTTATATGTGGATTTTTGAATGTTTGGGGGTCAGTGATCTTAACCCCTGTGTTATATAAGGAACAACTGTACGTGTGTGTGTGTGTGTGTGTAAAGTATCAACAGATGCTTTTATGGACCATAAATTTATCGTGATATAATTGATAAATTGTGAGATGTTTTAAGTTCTTCAAGGAAAGAACTGACATATCCGTATTGCTTAATTCCTTATCTGACAGATAACAGATACTCAATGAATGTTATTAAATGGAAGCATAAAACACATTGTGGAGAAGTTCTGTTAGTGGCATGATACATCTCAGCGAAACCAAGAAGTATGTGTGATATTAAAACCTTCAAACATCTGGTTTGGACTAGGAGCGCTGCTGGCCTCAATTTTTCACACCTCCCTCCACGCACGCCCTCTGTATGGCCTCATCTTGTGTGGAATGTACTTTCCTTAAACGTAAAAGGGACAATTCATCAGTGAGACAGGCCGGCTGTAAATGAGTGAGTGCCTGATACAGACCCCAAAAATAAATGAAACAAAGCTGATAATTCCAAAGGGTGGAATAAAGAATCTGCAATCAGAAAAAAGAGATTTTAACACCACACTCTAAGCAATTGTTTAACCAACAAACAACAACAACAAAATCATGCGGCTAACACTATCCATCTCCTTATTCTAACTGATATGTGTAGAAGATTATAGCCAACAACAGCACAATGCACGTTCTTTTCTTGTTTATGCTATGTATGTCAAGACAGGCTGTTTACTGGGCCAAGAAAAATGCCAATACATTTAAAAAGATTGAAATATAGAGAATATATTCTCTGACCACAGTAAAACCAAATTATAATTTGAAACAAACTACCTAGGACAACTCCAAATATTTTTAAATTAAACACATTGTAAAGAAGTCGTGAATAAAAGAAAACAATAATTAAAATATTTCTAACTGAATAACAAAAATATAATAAAACACAATATAAAAGTGTCTGTGGGAGCAGCTAAAATAATGCAGAGAAGGAAATGTAGCTTTATTTCCTTTGATGAGAAGATAGGTCTAAAACCGGTGGCCTGTTTTCATATTTTATGGAGAAAGTAAAAAAAAAAGAAGGGAGAAGAGAACCCAAGGCAAGTGAAGCTAAGATAAATAAAAGAGAGGAAATAATAGGATAAGACTGGAATCAAAAATAGAAAAAAGGACAGAATTCAAAATTTAACAAGCCCCAAAGTCTGGTTCATTGAAATGATAAACTCAACTAACAAATTCCTAACTAATTTGATTAACGAGAGAAAAAGTTAAGGGAAGGAGAGAAGGAGGATGGAAATGCAGGGAGGAAGGGAAGGAGAGATGCCACAAATCACCACCACCAAGAACTATAGGGAGTTTATTTGACCCTTGAAATTTTAAAGGTATGTTGGATAAGGAAGATCATGAACAACTTTAACCCCCAAAATAAGCCAAAGTAAAACTGATCAAAAGTGATACAAAATGAAATAAAATATGTTTAGTCCTATAGCTACTAAAGAAATGGAATTCAAAATCAGGATCTTTGCCACAAAGAATTCTCTAAACCCATATAATTTCACTGTTAAATTCTCTCCAGTAGTCAGCCAAAGAGTAAATAACAATAATCTCATGCAAACGTTTTTAGCTAGCTAGCTAAATAAATAGATAAATAACAGATGAATGGTGGCGGGGGAGGGGGTTGAGAGAGTAATCCTAACATCAAACCTTAGCAAAGACATACCAAAAAGAACATTACAGATGAATATTCCTCAAACACATGTTCCAAAATTCTTTTTTTAAAAGAATTATTTATTTTATTTATTTGACAGAGAGAAATCACAAGTAGGCAGAGAGGCTGGCAGAGAGAGAGGAGGAAGCAGGCTCCCTGCCGAGCTCGATCCTAGAGCCCTGAGACCATGACTTGAGCCGAAGGCAGAGGCTTTAACCCACTGAGCTACCTAGGCACCCCCAAAATTCTTAAAATATTTGAAAACTACACTCGAAAACATATTAAATGAGTTTACACTCAATCTTAGGTAAGAGGAAATTTAGAGGAAGAGAAAGCAGCTCATTGGTCATATGTTGTTACGGAACAGAGAGCCCAAGATAACCATTATTGCTGTGTCTCTCATTTCCGAGGGCTGACCAAAACCTGCGATCATCTTTGCTTGGACTCTCTCATATGGTTGCAGTCGGATGTTGGCCGGAGGCTGCCGTCATCTGAAGGCTCTCCAGAGCACTGCATCATGCTGGCTGCTCCTGGATGCTGGCTGTCAGCCAGGGCCATGGACTGGAGCACCTGCACACAGCCTCTCCATCTGGATTGTGCTTCTCACAGTAACAAAACGGAGTTTCAAGTGGGAAATTCTAAGAACAAATGTTCCATGATGCAGGATCCAGAAACTGCCAGCAGTGAAGGCTCTGGCTGAAACTGGCAAGAAGTCTTTCCAGTTGTCATCTACTGGAATAGAGTGCTTGGGATTCTAAAGGAAGTCTTGTTTGGGTCCCACCCAGATTCAGTGGTTGAGCAAACAGACCCTTCTTCTTAAGGGTAGGGTATAGCGAAGGAACACTGTAAGTCAGCGTGTGGGACGGGATACGTTGTTATATCTGTCTTTGGAAAGTAAAATCAGTCACAGGTGGCCCTGTGGCCACAAAATTCCTTCTTCGGACGTACAAAATGCACTCACCCCTTGCCCCCAAGAACTCAAAGTTTCATCCCATTATGGTATAACTTCAAATCCAATCTCATTTAAATGAAGACCACATACAGATGAGGTTCCTAAGGGGTGTGGTTCTCCGCTTCTTCTTGATGTGAAGAATCTGTGAACTGAGGAGATAAGTCACATACCCCCATCACATACCTCCAGAATAAAATGGTGAGAAAGAGACGACATGACAAAAACAGACATTCCTGTCCAAAGGGAGAAAATAGGAGGTACACAGTATCTATTGTCATATAGCAAATCTGAACTCTGGGCACACGTTACCACTTTCTCAACAGCCCTGTTTCTATATGGCTCATTGCTCTACCTTCTTCTCTCAAAGCATCCTTTTTTTTTTCTCTTTTTTCAGTTACAAATGAGCTTTTTCCATTTTCCTGGGAAATGAGCTAAAATATCATATTGTCAAATAGTATTCATAGAAAACAGAGATCTTATTTGGAAAGAGGGTCATTGTAGTTGTAATTAATTAATATGTGGTCACATACCAACATGGTGTGCCCTTAGCGCAATAGGATACAATCTTTTTTTTTTTTTGATACAATCTTTATAAAAAGGGGAAGTTTGGAGATAGGCATATACAAATGAGAAAACCATGTGAACATGAAGAAAAGGATCTGGGTAATGTATTTACAAGTCAAGGAATGCCAAAGATTCCCAGTAAATCACCAGAAGCTAGGGGAGAGGCATGTTACATTTTCCCCCATAGCCCCCCAGAAGCAATCAAACTTGTCTATACCTCAATCTTGGACTTGTAACCTCCAGAACTGTGAGCCAATAAATTTCTACTGTTTAAGCCACTCCGTTTGTAGTATTTCCTTATGGTAAATCTAACAAACAAATACTCCTGGTAATAAGCTTTAGTAATCATTTTAGGAATACAGGCGTTCAAAGGCTCAGGGGAAAAGAAACAAAAACAGAGAGAGAGAGAGAGAGAGAGAGAGCACCTTTATACCCTTAAGATGCTCCCCTAATAAAAGAAGTGAGTGTGTGCAAGGCCCTGGGCTTTGGCTTGCTCCTCCCCAGGAAATGGCCCTTGTTTGCAAAGTTGTGTAACTTTCTCACTGAGCTTCCTGTCATTAGAAGTTGGGGTCCCTGGGACTTCTTTTCCTTTTGAGTTGTCCTCTGTATTTTCACTGCACGCAGGTGGTGCTTCAGCCACTATAATTCTCTTAAAATTAATTGATTTCTTCCATCTTGATGTCAGTTAGATTGGACAGAGGATCACACACACACAGACCTCTGACATAAACCCCCTCCACGCCTTGGCCTGAGAGGAATGATAGTTCAGGACAATGCGCTGGAGATACTTTGTTGCCTAGTTGATTCCACAAACATGCCTTTAAGATTCTTAGAAGTCCTAATCCTAAGGAGAGAAGTTTGTTGTTGTTGTTGTTTTTAAAGATTTTATTTATTTATTTGTCAGAGAGAGTGAGCACAGGCAGACAGAGAGGCAGGCAGAGGCAGAGGGAGAAGCAGGCTCCCTCTGAGCAAGGAGCCCGATGCGGGACTCCATCTCAGGATGCTGGGATCATGACCTGAGCCCAAGGAAGCCGCTTAACCAACTGAGCCACCCAGGCATCCCCTAAGGAGAGAAGTTTTAAGAGTCATGCCCTCAAACATTTTAGAGGCTCCAGCGGGCATGTAATCTCTATGAAGTGTGTTCTAGAAGCATCTTGAGATTATGTTTTACTGATAACATCTTATTTTTAATAATTGTCCTGAGGCCATTTCCTACCATGGGGGTCTTTTTCCAGAAATAGAAGGGAGGAAAACATCGAGCCCCTGACTCCTTTGTAATTTATAAATTAGGCTTTAAAATGGATAGGTTCTCCTTTATATTCACTTCTCTATTCTTCCACAGAAACACAGAAATTGCCTTTCAGCATTATGCCTGGAAGTCTCCTTAGATAGATTTGCAATATCATTTGCTAATTTGATAGTTTTCTAAAACATTTAGTCAGCTTCTACCGGGGTCACCCTTTTCCCCAGTTGACAGTAAGAGTTTGCTCAGTGCCCTCCAGGTTTCACTAACAGAGTGTCCCCAAGATCCTTCTAGATTCTGCCCATCACTCTGTCCCAAAGCCAATGCCAGATGTGTTATGTCATTTATACAGAACTCTACTTTCAGGAACCAGCTGCTAATTCAGGTACCTATTCCTGCCTAAAAGCCCCCCACATAATGAGAATAAAACCAGTAACGATTAAGCTCAGGCTTTTTTTTAGGAATTCAAGAAGGGCTTGGCATGACTTCTCACTTCTACTCCATATTTTCTAGAACTTCAGCTGGGGGGACTCTTACAGCAGGAGAATAACCTAGCCATGTTTTAAATATAATAAATGCATACACCTTTTGCCCAAAATTTCCTAGAAATCTATCTTATCCAGTGTATCTTTAAAAATTCTGCCATACGGGGCGCCTGGGTGGCTCAGTGGGTTAAGCCTCTGCCTTCAGCTCAGGTCATGATCTCAGGGTCCTTGGATTGAGCCTCGCATTGGGCTCTCTGCTCAGCGGGGAGCCTGCTTCCTCCTCTCTCTCTCTACCTGCCTCTCTGCCTATTTGTTATCTCTGTCTCTCTGTGTCAAATAAATAAAATCTTAAAAAAAAAAAAGTCTGCCTTACAACGGCAGACTTTATAAAGCTGTTTCATAAGGCAAATAACTGAACAAAAATTATGTTGCTTGAATAAACTATCTTAGATCCACAGAATAAGGTATTAAATACCATATAGTCGAGCTGTGCTGGTTGTCCTGGAGAGACGTTCATGTACTGACAGAAAAAAATAATATTCAGAGAAATATATTGAATGCCATTTAATTTTTCCACAACATACTACAAAGAAATGTCATATATATGCAAATTTATATGTGCAAATTTGCATTTTGTATGAATATGTAACAGAAGATTGATGCCAGCTTGTTTACATGGGTAATAACTGAGGGCAGATATTCCAAGAGTGGTAGGGAAGACTAGAGATGGTGAGACACACAAAAAAGATAAAAGCAATAATAATAATAATAATAATAATAATGCCCTAAATATCCTAACCACATTCAAAGTCTATATTTTATATAGTCACATATAAAACTATATATTATACACAATGAAATGCAAAAATATTCTATATTTACAAATTTGTATGTAATTATTTATTGTTTAGAAACAATAAATATCCAGTTAATATAATCAGTACTATCCTGTTCTAAGAAAAATCCCTATGCACATATATGTGCATATATGTGTTTGTATATAATATCACTTTATACATTTATATGCATAAGGAGATATATGTAGAAGGCTTGTTGTAAGAAGGAAATAGAACTGAGGTGGGGCAGAATGGAATTTTGCACAGCAATATATTATTGATTCACTCCCTTTATGTCTATATACCATAACGTAAGACAACCATGAAGGCATTTAAAAGGTGAAAAAATCCCCATCTCCAAAGGCAAGGAAAACAAAAGCAAAAATGAACTATCAGGACTTCATCAAGATAAAAAAAAACTTCTGCACAGCAAAGGGAACAGTTAACAAAACTAAAAGACAAGCTGTGCAGTGGGAGAAGATAGCGAGGGGCGTCCTCTTACACTGTTGGTGGGAATGCAAGCTAGTTTAGCCACTCTGCAAAATGGCATGGAGGTTACTCAAGAAGTTAAAAATAGAGCTACCCTACAACCCAGCAATTTCACTACTAGGTATTTACCCCAAACACACAAATGTAGTGACCAAAGGGGCATCTGCACCCCAGTGTTTATAGCAGCAATGTCCACGATAGCCCAACTATGGAAAGAGTCAAGACGTCCATTGATAGATGAATGGATAAAGAAGACGTAGTGTGTGTGATATGTATATCACACACTTCTATATACACACACACATATATATAAATGTATACATTTACACACCTAATGCCATCAGAAAGGATGAATACTTACCATTTACATCAATGTGTAGGAACTGGAGGGGAGTATGCTCAGTGAAGTAAGTCAAACAGAGAAAGACAATTATCATATGGTTTCACTCATATGTGGAATATAAGAAACAGCACAGAGAGTCAGAGGGTAAGAGAAGGAAAACTAAAGGGGCAGTCATCAGACAGGGAGAAAAACCAGAAGAGAAACTGAACTATAGGAAACGCTGGTCTATGTGTCTGCTGTTGTGCCAGTACCATGCTGTCTTGGTGATCACAGCTTTGCAATAGAGCTTGAAATCAGGCAATGTGATGTCCGCAGCTTGGTTTTTCCTTTTCAACATTTCCTTGGAAATTCAGGGTCTTTTCTGGTTCCTTACAAATATTAGGATTATTTGTTTCAGCACTTTAAAAAATGCCATTGGTATTTTGATCAGGATGGCATTCACAGTATAGATTGTTCTGGGCAGCGTAAACATTTTAACAATGTTTATTCTTCTGATCCATGAGCATGGAATGTTTTCTTTTTTGTGTCTTTTTCAATTTCTTTCATCAGTGCTCTGTAGTTATCTCTTTGGTTAGATTTATTCCAAGGTATCTTATGGATTTTGGTGCTATTGAAAATGGAATCAATTCCCTAATTTCTCTTTCTATAGTTACATTGTTAGTGTAGAGGAAAGCAACTGATTTCTGTGCATTTATTTTGTATCCTGCCACATTACTGAATTGCTGTATGAGTTCTATGGGGTGGAGTCTTTTGGGTTCTCCACATAAAGTATCATGTCATCTGTAAAGAGAGAGAGTTTGACTTCTTCTTTGCTGATTTGAATACCTTTTACTTCTTTTTGTTGTCTGATTACTATTCTATGACCCAGCAATTGCATTACTGGGTATTTACCCCAAAGATACAGAAGTCGTGAAAAGAAGAGCCACATGCACCCCAATGTTTATAGCAGCAATGCCCATGATAGTCAAACTGTGGAGGGAGCCAAGATGCCTTTCAACAGATGAGTGGATAAAGTAAATATGGTCCATATATACAATGGAACATTACTTAGCCATCAGAAAGGATGAATACCCAACCCTTGCATCAATATGGATAGAACTAGAGGAAATCATGCGAAGTGAAATAAGTCAAGTGAAATAAGCAAGTCAAATATTGTTTCACTTATCTGTGGAACATAAGGAATAGCATGGATGACATTAGGAGAAGGAAGGGAAAAATGATGGGGTGGGCAATCAGAGGGGGAGAAGAACCATGAGAGACTATGGACTCTGGGGAAAAATCTGAGAATTTTT
>ML104445.1:0-14022 GCA_003697995.1 Taxidea taxus jeffersonii | reverse complement strand
GGGGGAATGGGTTAACCAGGTGATGGGTATTAAGGAGGGCATGGATTGCAGGAAGCACTGGGTGTTATATGCAAACAATGAATCATGGAACACTACAACAAAAACTAATGATGTACTGTATGGTAACTAACCTAACAATAAAAAATTTTAAAAAGGAAACAAACTGAGGGTTGCTGGAGTGGAGGGGGTTAGGGAGATGGGGTAACTAGGTGATTGGCATTAAGGAAGGCACATGATGTGATGAGCACTGGGTGTTGTATACAACTGATAACTTATTGAGCACTATATCTGAAACTAATAATGTACTATATACTGGCTAATTGAATTTAAATAAAAATTTTTAAAGTGAAAAAATCAATTGCTACATATTGTTGAAAAGTTGGAAATAAAAATACTCAACTTCTCATTAGCATGAGGTCAATATTTGTAATATTTGAGTTTGTGTTTTTCCAAACACACACATACACACACACACAGGTACAGTTATTGTAGCCCTTTTTTTGGTCCATACCATTTGCTAGACTATTTCCAAGAAGAGCCCTGTACTACAACACAGTCAATAAAATAGAGTTCAGATGATGGTACAAAAGGGCTCTTTATCTTACCCTCTAATGAGTTATCATTCCTTGAGAGTTTAATCCAAATATGCTCCTTCTTATCTCCCTTCTATCTATATATTTACACCCTTCTTGGTTCCCTTAAAAACACCATAATTTCCAAACATCAGAAAAACAAGTCTGGGGCGCCTGAGTGGCTCAGTGGGTTAAAGCCTCTGCCTTCAGCTTGGGTCATGACCCCAGAATCCTGGGATCGAGTCCCGCATAGGGCTCTCTGCTCAGCAGGGAGCCTGCTTCCTCCTCTCTCTCTCTCTCTTTGCCTGTCTCTCTGCCTACTTGTGATCTCTGTCAAATAAATAAATAAAATCTTTAAAAAAAAAAAAAAAGAAAAAGAAAAGTCTGGAGTCTGGAGCCCGTTTACTGGAGAACATTGCTTACAAAGTCACCCCTTTGATCAACTTCTCTGCATGATGATGCTAGGGTCTTGCATACACACATTTTCCTTTAATGGTTCTTTATCATGACCTTGATAAACATGCATGTGTGCTGGGGTTAAAACTGTCCGGGAATACGTCCAGAGATTGTATTAATTCTCTATTGATGCATAACACATTAGCACATACTTAGAAGCTTGAAACAATTATCTTACTGTTTCTGTGCATCAGAAGTCTGGGCATGGCTTAACCGGGTCTGCTGTTCAAGGTCTCACAAAGCTGTAATAGGGCTATTGTTTTATCTCAGGCTTGTGTCCTCCTCCAAGGTCATGTGATGACTGGCAGAATTAATTTCATTGGAGATATGGACAAAATAGATGTTTCCCTTAAGGCCCACGGGAGGGAGAGAATCTATTGTTTCAAGACTCTGAATCCTCAACTTTCTTTCTTTTTTTTTTTTAAAGACCCCTCTGATTATATCAGGTCCACCTAGGATAAAAGGGATAACTCCCTTTTCAAAACTCAAAAATCAACAGATTAGGGAACTTAATTACATCCGCAGAAATCCCTTCATCTTTGCCATATAATAAGCCTAATTATAGGGATGGTGTCCATGACATATGCGACATTCTGTTGTCTACAAAAAAGTCACAGGTTCTGTACACACCCTTTGAGGGTGTGACTCACTGAGTATGAATAGAGCTCATCCTCCCATTGTCATCATCTTCTTCACAGAAGCTACTTCAGGGAACCTAGTGCTCACAAAACCCCATTATTCCCTTTATTCTCGAGAGACAAAATCGCCAAAGGGATTTTCATGACAGCAAAAAACAAACAAACAAACAAAAAAACTATCATCATCTCGAACCCCCCCTCCACCTTATTCGTTCTCTTATCTAATTTCCAAACAGGATTTCAGCATTGTTCATCTCATAAAAATCCCAGCTGTTGACCTCCAAAAGCTACTACAATGCAATCTCCCCTTCAGGGCCAAACATTTTTTAAAAGTTATCCGCATGGGTCCTTTCCACTTTCTCACCTACCAGGCACGATTCAACCAACCTCTCAAGCTTTTTCTACTTCCAGGGTCACTGCCCTGTCTCTCGGATGCTAAATCCACTTCATAATTTATCTCTGATAAATTTGTCTCTGATAATTTATGATCCTGATAAACCATTACTGCAAAAATTCTGCTTATCTTAACTTCCTTGTCCTAATCTCAACTTCCTTGTCCTACTTCTTTATTTATTGATTGCTTGCTTTTTTTTTTAGGAGTAAAATTAGATAAAATATGTAAAGTTGTAGAGTTTGCTGGCTTGTAAAAGGTGTTTAATAACTGTTAGCATGGCCATTAATTTTATGTGTCTCTTGGTTGGTCCATGGTGCCCCACGGGCAGATAGAGTCAAATATTCTTCTGGATGCTTCTCTGAGGGTGTTTTGGGGTGAGATTAACATTTAAATAGATGGACTTTGAGTAAAAAGAAGATCGTTCTAAACATTTCCTGATAACCTTCAGTTGAAAGCCTGAACTGAACAGAAGACCAACTTTCCCCAGCAAGAGAATTCTGCCAGCAGTTGACTTTAAGATGTGAACTGCAGGTCAACACTTGCTTTTCCCTGGGTGCCTGAGTGGTTGGTCACCCAAGTCTTGGTTTTAGCTCAGGTCATGATCTCAGGTTCATGAGCTCAAACCCTGTGTTGGGCTCCGTGCTCAGCCCAGAATCTGTTTAAGATTTTTGCCCTCTGCCCCTCCACTCACTCAAGCTCACTCTCTCTCAAATATATATATATATATATATATATATATATATATATATATATATATACTTTTTAATTAATTTATTATTATTATTTTTAATTTGCTTTTCCCTAGTTTCCATCCTACCGGCCCACCCTAAAGATTTTGAACTTGTCATTATTCCCCATGATCACATAAACTGATTCCTTAAAATAACTCCTCCCCAACACACACATAGCCTACTGCTTCTATTTTTCTAAAACACCTCAAATGCAATTAGTTTTTCATATGCCATTGAAAAAATTTGAAGATTATAGCATTGCTTTGTTCTTGTTGCTTACCTTTATTTTAATTTTACACTTATGATAGAGATAGAAAATAGAAATGATTGGTTAAGGTTGAAAAATAATGGTTGATTTTTAAAAGATTAAAAAAATATATTACTACTACTATATTTCTGGTGTTTTAAAAATAATATTTTGTTTCTTGGTCAAATGTTAACTTTAGATAAACATCAGTGAATTTCAGGAAAAAAAATGCATGGTAGCACCGTTAATTGTAACATAAGTTCTTAAGCAGTTAAAATTAGTGATTTCTCATCCCTTTAGTATAAAACGCAAAATCTATCAGGGCCCATAATACCTATATGATTTGAAACCTTCTTAACTCTTTCGCTTCACCTGCCAACACTTTTACTTGGTCATTAATCGAAGTCACATGGACTCTTTGATGTTTTAGGCCTTTCTGAGTCAGTTCCTACCTTGAGTTTTTGCACTTTGTTCCTATCTAGAACATTCTTCCTCAAATATCTGCGAGGGTTACTTTTTCACCTGCTTTGGGTCATAAGTATCTTAATAAGCATCCCAATTTCACGTATGGTTTCCCTAGCAATCCTTTCTAAAGTGACAACTCACTTTATTTCATTCTTCTCTGGTTCCATTCTTAGCTTTTTTCAAGGCTTCTATCACTATACTATATCACATTATACATTAAACTGTACATTTTATGAATTGCATCTCCTCTCCACTAGAAAAACTCTTTAAGTGTTTTATTCACATTTGTATTTGAATGATTGAAAAATAGCTCATTGAAAAATAAGTGTTGGTTTTAATAAATATTTGATAATTTAATTCAATAATAATCCTCTCCTTGCTCCTACCCTATTGCTCAGGGACCATTATTTCTAATGATTTTAAGTGATGTTTCTTTGTGCACCATTTTTAAGTGTACACCTTATTTTTTTAACTGAATTTTCTATTCCTGGGCTATGCTATACAATATGGCAGCCAGAAACCATGTTTAGCTATTTAAATTTAAATTAACTAGAAGACATTTTAAATGCAGTTTCTCATTTGCCCTAGCCACAAGTACTCAATAGCCACATGTAACTACTGTTTACTATGTGTAATAACATAGAAACGGGACATAGCCCACATCCCAGAAAGCCCTAGGGGATAGTGGTGTTCTAGACACAGTGTATCCTCCACTAAAGCTAGCAGAATGTGAGATTACATTTAACTAGAATACATTCATTGTCTACTGTGTGCCAACTTATACAAATTTAAATCTCATCTCTTAAGTGTGATCAACTTCAAAGCCTTGCGTTGCTTGCATTATACATTTTTATAAGCAAAGCAACATTAAAAAAAATAAATGCATGAGCAAAACATTCCTAAATTGTTACTTCAGAACATTCTCCCTTAACAAATTGGTATTTTAACCTTGAACATAACATAGTAAATAAATAAAGAGGATGCATACAGAGCATTTTTTAGCACTCCCGCTTTTCATTTTCTTTCTATATTGGCTTTTGTGTAAGGCACATAAATATGCTACTGCTCCCATATCTGGCCAATCTCCTTCTAACCCACATTGGCTCTTGGCATTAATGTGTAGATATAGATATCATCGATGTTGATATACATGCATCTTGTGTGAGATTAGTTCTATATCATGTCAGTAAGCAGTGATCTAAATATCATAATCATCTCATCAGTATTAAGACAGTCTAAAATAGGTTTGTAACAACAGTAAGACATAGCTCACACACAGTGGTCTTTATCTGTGGTTTTCAAACATTCTTGCGCCATAGCCTAAATTAAAACCACCTGCTAGTTCCTATCACATGCTGTGCAATGCCTCAAAAACTTTTGTTGAGCATTCCTTCTGTTTATGTCAGTAGTGAAAATAACAAGTCTATTGCAGTGGTTAAAAGCAGGAAACTAGACTGAGTGGCATTAACTCATAGTCTTGCCACTTACTAGCTGGATGAATGTGACCAGAAGATACTTAACTTCTCTTCAAAATGGGGATAAACCTTTTGTATCATAAGGTTGTTACAATAAATAAATGGGTTAAGTCATGTAGAGAAATAAGAAGGATGCATAAACATAGGAAACAAATGTTTGTTAATAGTTTCATTATTAATAACAGTAATGCTATCATCATTATATCTTTAACTATAATTTTTACCGGTTAAGGTATAGCCATTCATTGGCATCTAGGTGATTCTTCCCTCATAACACAGTCTGAGCCAGTAATTGGCTCCTATTCTGTACTCCATCAGCTTTAATATTTCTTACACATCACTTCTCACAGTAAAATAATTGTCACCTTTTGAAAATAGTAATTCTTACTAGGTTGTTCTGTACCATCTCCACTGGTTATTATGGGGGCAAAAAATTGTTTCCTGTTTATATAATACTGGATGACACTTCTGGACCCGAGGAAGAGATAGTTTCACCCAGAGACTACACATTTTGAGTTGGACCTAGTAACTGGAAGGGACCACGGGGATATTTTCTTAGGAAGGCAGAAAGGATGTGTTCTATTTGTGAGAAGAAAGATGAATAGAAATTGTTAGTGTGTAAAAAGGGGGGAGTGTGGTGGAACCAGCCAATTGACTAATAAGAATTTTACTCCTTTTATTTCTTTAGTAACACATACCCAAATTTTGGGGAGGAACATTGCCTTCTAGAATAGAGAATGTTTTTGTCTGTCCTACTGGGAGCCAAATGGGACCATAATATGACTGAGTTTAATCCAATAAATTATAAGTGGAAACATTTTGTGCTTCTTTTGAGAGGGCTTTTTAAAAAGAATCCTGGAATGTGGATATAAGAACTCGATCTTCAGCATCACTTATGTCCCATGAGGTCAATCTTGAGAATAGAAGCCAAACATTAGGGTAGTAAAGCAGCAAGATACAAGGACGTGAGTATCCAAGACAATGAGCCATGTGTTGACCCTAGACTGCCTGTGCCTGGGCAGATTTTATGTGAAAGAGAATTAAGCCTCCATCTCATTTAATCCACTCTCCCTGCCATATTTGGCTAAGTAAACAAAACCTGATCCATTTGCTAGACATACCTTCCGACAGCAAGCACAAGTCCTACCTCTTCCTTGGGTGCTTCTGTGAGCACATAGATTTACAGAACTGTGTTCCTTTTAGACCAAAGAACTATTAGTGTTCAATTTCTTTTTTGGTACAAGAAAAAACTTGCTTTGTGCCGACAAGTACTCTTTGTATATGATTTTTTTCCCTAGTTACCTGCTAATCTCCAAACGTTCCAAGTCTGTCTTTTCGCAACAGTGAATCCCCTATGCAGGCTGACTCTGGACTCAAATATAACCTAAAGCATTTACTGTTTTGTTTTTTTTTAAACAATGCTTTAAAATACTGTGTGCTTCTTACAAATAAAATAGTACAAATCAGAAAAAATAAGAGATATTGATAATAAATGAGATATCTCATTATAACTACATACATAGAAATCTATTTGCAATGTAGTACTTTCTGTCCCTCTGTGTGAGAATGTGCATGTGTGTACCTTGCCTATGTATTCATTTGTGCATACATAACATACAAATATGTTGAGTACTTCACATTCTGCCTTTAGTATTTAATATTATAAGCCAGTGTTTCTCAAACTTTTCATCAGTATCCCCCCTCCAAGATTTTCTAAAAAATTTTTTCCTAATAAACATCTGATAGAACTCTAATATGATAGACAGGCCATGTATCTGTGTATGTCCTATATGTAGATTTATGCTTTCTCCCAAAACCAATTTTCAACCCCTGGATGGTGATACTATACCCGCTAGACATGTGTGTTGCAAATGTATGACTTTGTTCATAAAATAATCTAAATATTTTAATGCTGATAGATATGCAGCACAGTTAATATCTGAAACATATTTGTTTAACCCACATGTCACGTAATTTATTTATTTCTTGATTGCTGAACACGTGCATGAAACAATAATACTCCATATTTTACTACCTGATCCAAAAATAAACTTCACTATAGGCAAGGGATATATGAAAGCTGAAGTCCTACAATATTTCATATAGAATATATGTAAAATCGTGGTAAAACAGAGAAGAAAATTTTAAAAGTTAAATTATATTTAAATAGGTGAATAGAAATAAATGCTTCTTTGGGTCTATGTACATAAACTTGATATACTTCTGGTTATTTGCTCAGAGTCTACAGTTGAAATTATTATTGCTTTTTTTTTTTTTTTGAGAGAAAGTGCACATACTTGTGTGCCTGAGTGGTGGGGGGGCAGGGGAAGAGGAAGAGGAAGAGAGAAAATCTCAAGCAGGCACCAAACTCAGTGCAGAGCCTGACCTGGAGCTCGATCTCACAACCCTGAGATCATTACCTGAGCCTCAATGTAGAGTTGGTCACTTAACTGACTGAGCCACCCAGGTGCCCGTATAATTGAAATTATTAATTAAATGATAAAACAATTAAAAATATCAAATATAATTGATATATTGATATATTTTGCCAAAATATAATTTAATAAATAAAATTAATTTAATTTAAAATAGCCAATATTATGTGACATTTGCCAAAATCCACTAGCATTAAAATAAAAATAAGATGGATTTGTTTATGACACATTTGGGGGAGGGGTGATATTTCATTGTTTCTTTAACATGCATTTTGTGAGACTGATACTTTTCATGTTTTTTTTAATCTGCTATGAAATGTTGGTTCTTGATCTTTGTAAAATTAAGCAAGTAGAAATCCTTGGAAAGATAAATACATAGTCAAAAACAATGATGTAGTAAAATAAAAGTGAAGAAATCTTTTAATCCTCTTAGTGACTAGCAAAATAATGAATTTTCAAAAAATCACGAAATTTAAATGAAATACTTCTAGAATTACAAGTACCACTTTTTTTCATTTTCTTTAGTTTTATTAATGCATAGTCCTCTTCACTTTAAAGTGATAGTTTAGCTATTTTGTCAGTTTAGTCTAAATTATTTAACATTTTATAATTAAAAATAAACACATCCTAATTGAATTGTCAGTTGGAAGGCCATAGGCATATTAAAGAGAGCAGATACAAACAGTAATATTTCCTTTTCGTTGAGATCTAATTTCCTATATTAAGTGCGAAAACAAACTAGATAATGTATATACTTGTTTTTTATCTACATGAGAAACTTTCAATATGTGTATAAAAATACTTCCCGTTTTACAGAAAAGGCAACTGTGAGTCCCTAAAACACATGGAATAGTCGACTGGACTGGAAACCTAATATGTGTGGCTCCAAAGTGATGTGTTCTTTTCTCTACTGCCTGGAGCTTGTGGTCATATCAGTAATTAAGTGATAAATATACACATCTGAGCACCTATGCTCGCATGTTAAGAAAGCATGATGAATGAACATGTTCTTTAAGAAATGCAGGACCATTATACGAACAGAGTGTTGCAGACTAGACTTTATTTTTATTAAAAAATAAAACTCTGGAACCAAAATTAATGCAAGAGATCACATAGCCTAAATCCTTCATTTTATAGAGAAGAAAATTAAAAGGGCAAGGGAAATATTTGCCAAAGTTTCTACAAACAATGAATAATAAAGTTCAGATTAGAATTCAGTTCCTTAAACTCTGTAAGTATGCTTTATCTTATGTCATTCAATGCCTCCCATCTAATATTAGATTAGGTTGCAAAGATGTCTTTGAAGACTCTAGAAAATTCAAAGCACTTGAATGGCCTATTTATTTCTTTGTCCAATTCAAAGCACTTGAATGGCCTATTTATTTCTTTGTCCTTCTTCTCAAAGATGCTTTTTTTATTTCTCTTAATATTAGACTGTCAGAAATCACTTCTACTTTCCATACAACACCTCAACTGAGCTATATCCCAATATACCAGATAAAATGTGCTGTAACAATGTTCACAATAGCCAAAGTATGGAAAGAGCCTAGATGTCCATCAACAGATGAATAGATAAAGAAGATGTGGTATAAATATACAATGGAATACTATGCAGCCTTCAAAAAACACAGAATCTTGCCATTTGCAACAACATAGTTGGAGCTAGAGGGTATTATGCTAAGTGAAATAAGTCAATCAGATAAAGACAATTATCATATTATCTCTCTGATCTGAGGAATTTGAGAGATAGGGTAGGGCTTTATGGGGGGGAAGGGAGGGAAAAATGAACAAGATGGGACCCAGGAGGGAGACAAACTATGAGAGACTCTTAATCTCAGGAAACAAAATAAGGGCTGCTGGGGTGGGGAAGGGATAGGGTGGCTAGGTGGTAGACATTGGGGAGGGTATGTGCTATGGTGAGTGCTGTGTAAAACTGTGATACACAAACCTGTACCTCTGAAGAAAATAATACATTATATGTTTAAGTAAGTAAATAAATAAATAAATACTGTAAAAAAGAAAAGATATAATGTGCTGTAAATACAACCAGGTCACTGACACTTAGAATTCTCTGTAAATTGAGAGTGAACGGGACTCCTCTTTTTCTCTCACAGACATCATTCCCCAACCCTTGGCTCAATATTGTGCTTGGCAATAGTAGAGGGAACCCAGAGAAACAACCTTAGAATGAACACTATCTCACTCTAAAGATAAGTTGACCTTAAAAAAACAACTATCAGAGGACCTGGGTTGCTCAGTCAGTTAAGCATTTGCCTTTGGCTCTGGTCATGATCTGAGGGTCCTGGAATGGAGTCCCACATCAGGCTCCCTGCTCAGTGGGGAGTCTGCTTCTCCCTCTCCATCTCTCCCCTCTGCTTTTGCTCCGTGTGTGTGTGTGTGTGTGTGTGTGTGTGTCAAATACATAAATAAAATCTTAAAAAAAAATAGTAGAAATACATAATATCCAGAGATGATTTAGTTGCAAGAAAATTTGTGGTCATCTCCTTAACTTTAGAAAACACGCAAATATCGGCCAGAACTTTAAAAGGAAATTTGCTAAAAGATTTCACAACTTTGAGTGTAATTTATACTGATCTGCTAATCTTATCCCTCCAACATATCAAATTTAGAATTAAGCCTCTGAGGACAAGTTTTAATAGAGTAGAATATTTTTTTCTTGATGACCAAAACTATATTTATAAAATTTCATAAACAGGTTTCTTTTCTAACTGTCCACACCAATGATTATTCAACTGGATGCATATCTGTCATCCCATCCATCAGTTATTAAGTATTTTTTTGGCAACCTAGACATGCCTGGCACCATCGTAAATTCAGAATATATGAAGACTCATGAGACAATGCTTATCTTTGTGCATTATTTCATTTTATCCTTAGAACAACCCTATGAAGTAGGAAGTACATTTATTTTAACATAATACAGATAAAACTACCTGTGTCTAGACACATTAGTAGTCCAAGTGAATTGCCCAAAGTCCTACATCTGACCTCCTGAGTGCAGAACTTGATATGAATCCTAATATCTGACTCCCAATTTGTGCTTTATTTTGACTGCACCAAAAGTTGGTGTTCTTCAACATCCATGGAGCTACAGTTCTCAAACAGGGCTTCTATCTTTCAGAAAGTACCCAGAAGGATTCCCGAGCAACCAGATACCCCCGGACTATTTTCCAGTAGAGTGCTAGCTGGCAGATCTTTCTGTGATAATAGAAATGTCTTTTATCTGCACCATCCAATACAATGCCCATAAGCCCATTATGGTTACTGAGTGTTTGCAATGTGGCTAGTCCGCCTGAGAAACTGAGGATTGGATAGCCTCATGTGGCTAGTTGATGCTATCATGTGCAGCTCAGTCTGAGCATCATTTTTCCTAAATAATTTTAGCAGAAAGGGGAAAGCACATAACTATATACAAAACAACTGAATAAATCGTGACACAGACAAAACACACTGAATCAATGTTTAACTTTGTAATCAGAACTTCCCAGTAAGTTCTCTCTTACACATTTTGAAAGAGAGTCCACACTGCTGACCAGTCTCCTTCGACCTTTTGGGTATTTGGATTGAAATATGTTAGAACATTTGAATGAATTGAGGATTATGTCTTTATTTGTGAAGTTTTGTTCCTGATTCTCCACAATAGAAGACAGTAAGTGTATTCAGAAATCAGAATTAGAGATTAATGAAGTCAAAATAAATGGGTCCAGAGCAAAATTTACCTGTTCTCTCTGTCGGTGACTTTACAGTTTGGAAGCAGAATATCAAGCTTAGAGAAGTTCCTGAATTCCTTGTGTCTAAATTGCTGGTAAGATGTACAGTCAGGTGGCTAGGTCGGGTCTCCAAGCTCTGGGGCTGAACTCTTTAGCTTATCCCCAGCAGTCTACTGACCTTTAGGTTTGTCACACGAGTTAAGTTTCTTGTCAGTATTCGCTTCAATTAAAGGAAAGTCCCTTCTTTCAGTCCTTAAAAAGGAAGGAAATTCTGACATATGTTACAACATGGATGCACTTTGAGGACATTATGCTAAGTGAAAAAAAGCCACAAGAAGACAAATAGGGCATGACTCCATATATAGGAGATACTTAGAGTTGTCAGATCATGGCCAGAAAGAATGAGGAGGGAGGGAGAGGGGTATGGAGAGTTATTGTCACTGGGTGTGGACTTTTAGTTTTTAAGATGAAAAGGGTTCTCGGGATGGCTGGCTGTGATGGTTGCACAACATTATGAATATGCTTAAGTACCACTGAGCTGTACACTTAAAAATGGTTCATAGAGTAAATTTTACATTATGTGTATTTTACATTTTTAAAAATGGAAAAAGAAAAAAAAAACCAGAAACACAGTTTGGAACAGTTTGCATTGACAACTGTGACATGTGCACATCCTTTGACTCTGTTATTCCCCAACGAGGCACATATAGCAAAGAAATAACTAAGGATGCACAAAATACTTAGCCTCAGTTATGATCACTGGAGCAATGAAAGACAGTATATTGTAAGAATTGGGCCTGCAGACAGGATCCTTGTCTGCCTTGATTTTAATCAGGGCCCACCACTTAACTCACTACCTGTGGGATCTTCGACACTTAATTTCTTTGTGCTTAATTTCCCAATTTATAAAATGAGGAGAGAATAGTATCAAATTCATAAGGTTCTAGTAGATATTAATTTAACTAATATAAAGTGTTTAAAACACTAAAATGGCAAGCATCCTATAAATATGTAGCAAAAAATGGAAAAACTTAAATATCCAGTATTAAGGATTTTTCTGTGGAACATTCATAAAATGGAATACTATACAAATATTAAAAATCTAAACACTTTAAGAAGAATTTTTAAAGATGTGGAGAGACATCCACAATACCACCAAGTGAAAAGAAAAATAAAACTGGTTGACAAACAAAAAAGGGGGGAAGCAGGGACACCTGGATGGCTCTGTTGGCTAAGCATCTGCCTTGGGCTCAGGTGATGATCTCAGGGATCAAGTCCCACATTGGGCCCACTGCTCAGTGGGGAGGCTGCTTCTCCCTCTCCGTCATCCCTGCTCATGCTCTCTCTCTTGCTCTCTCTCCCTCAAATAAATAAATAAAATACTTTAAAAAGGTGCTGGTGGGGGGAGCAAAGTACTTCAATAGATATTTCTCCAAAGAAGAGATGCAAATGACCAATAGGCATATTAAAAAATACTCAACAATATAAATTATCAGGGAAGTGCAAACCCAAACAACAATGAGCTATCACCTCACACCTGTAGGTTAGCTATTATCAAAAAGAAAAGGTTATAGGTATTAGAAGGGTGTGGGGAAATAGGAATGCTTATATACTGTAGGTGGAATGTAACATGGAACCCCAGCTACATCTGGGTACAACATGGAGGTCCCTTCAAAAATTAAAAATAGAATTACCACACGATCCAGCAATCTCACTCATGGGGAGGGTTCCAAAAGAATGGAAATCAGAATCTCCATTTGGAATTTCCATTAAAAAAGAATGGAAATCAGAATCTCAAAGAAATATCTGCACTCCCATGTTCATCTTAGCATTATTCATGACAGCCAAGATACAGAAACAACCAAAATGTTCATTAACAAAAGAATGGATAACAAAAATGTGGAATCCACATATAATAGGATATTATCGAGCCTTAAAAAAAAAAAGGAAAATCCTGCCATTTTGACAACATGGATGAACCTGAAGGACATGATCCTAAGTGAAATAAGCCAGTCACAGAAGGACAAATGATTATAACTATAAATATTTAAAATAATCAAACATATAGAAAGATAGGGAAAAATAGTCAAATATATAGAAACATATAGAATGGGGCTGAGGGGAGGTGAAATGGGCAGTGGCTGATCAAGGAGTATGAAGTTCTAGTTAAGGAAGATGAATACATTCTAGAAATCTGCCGTACAACGTTGTGCCTATAGTTAACCATACTGCATTGCACACTTAAAAATTTGCTTAAAAATAGGTCTCATGTTAAGTGTTCCTAGTCCAATAAAAAATAAATATGAAAGAAAAATGGTATTTGAAATGCACTCCTTGCCACCAAGAAGGAAAATAGATGGACAACGCATGTGTGGGAACTTCCCCGATTCCCTCTGTAACTGTGGAAAGTTTAGAAGTCTCATTAGGACTTAGAGAAGGCTTGTGAGATTTGCTGATAGACTATTTTATAGCATCTCTGCAGACCTATTATGAAATGGAAGTGAACATTAGCAGATGTGATCTAGCTAATTAGAAATAGTCACCAAATTGTTTATGTTGCTCACACTGATTGGCATGAGTCTCGGGAGCATTGCCTTGGATTCCTGAGGTGAAATTCCTTCTCAGGATTCTCACAGTAGCTGCTCCGGCAGCGGAAGACATCAAGTTAAGGGCACGACTCCACTGAAGATAGGCATGTTTTTAAAAACAAAACTATCATCACAACAGATGTCTCTAGTGTTAATCTCATAAGAGATTATTAACACCCTGGGCCAACACATGGTAGTCCCTTTTGATGTATAAAACCAAGTCTACATAGAAGGGGATGATGTGGTCCAATGTATACAATGGCTATTGTTCCATTGATTTTTTTTTTTTT